>OMKZ01014694.1:9363-19392 GCA_900302535.1 Neoniphon sammara
TAAACTTTTTTCATTGTAGGGCTCATGATACTGTTGGGGCAGTTGCTGTGGACCATTCTGGTAATGTTGCATGTGCAACATCAACAGGAGGAATAAGAAATAAAATGGTTGGCAGAGTAGGAGACTCTCCAATCATTGGTATGACTTTGCTTTTTTCCCCTTTTATTTGTTCAGTAAGACTACAGTTCTGATGATGAGATAACAGCTTGTTAAACTGAGGAAGTAGCATCAACTACAGTCAGAATCAGATGCCTTTAAAATTGAGACTGAAAAAATTGATAATGAATTATGATATCAATGCCAGACCCTTTTCACATCCCATCAGAAAGTTTGGTGCCTCATCCTTCCCTTACTGACTGCTGAACTGCCCAGTGTGTGTCCTTAGTCCGTGTGCACCTCATCTTGTTTACAAAAATGCTTTCATGTCAAATAACTTTGTTTGATTTTTTGCAAACACCTTGTCCCATTGTCTTGAGTGTACTCTGTCACTGGGATCTCAGTATAAGATAGATTTGGTGTTTGAGGGAATTTTTAGCTAGCATGTTTCCTCAAGAGGATGAGTTTACCAGCAGTGTCAGCCCTGACTGTATCTGTTCTCAGGCACGTCACAACTATGGTTTCTCTGAGTTGAACACATGTGATGTCTGTCTCTACATAAGAAAGGCAGTTTGGGAACTACCTGTACCCATACTGCAGCTACTTTGCAACTAACAGCCTCGGATGTTTGAGCATAGCAAAACATCAGGAGTTTGTACCTCCTAGGGAGTCAGACAGATGGACTATTCCTGTTTTTAGAATACAGGCTCTCTGAGTAAACCATTTCTCATGTATATTGTTTTGCTTCACTATGACAGATGACGTGGTAGATGAATTAGGTATACCCCATAGCTGCGTTGATTCATCTGCATGGTTGGGGTTTGGTATCCTTGATAATAAGTTTCAGTCTGCCCAGATTAATGAAGTCTTAGATTCTTGGGCCCAGATTTACTAAAGCTTTTAGTGGATACAAAAACTTTTGCAATGTTCAAAGTCAGCATGAAGACTTTTGATGGGGCCCTCCCCTTCCCCTTACAGGAATGGTCTGCTGCTGGGCTTTCCCAACAGTGGACCTGGTAGTCAGGGTTTATTACCTATTCATATTCAGCACTCAACCATGCAGAACCATCCACTCCTGTTCAGAGGAAGCAAAAATGTGATGCTACACAGTAAACAGTGGGCAAATCCTTGTGATTTACATATGTGATTATAGACAATTCAGCAGTTTCTGTCAAAGGCACAAAACCCCATTTGATGCCTCTGCCATCCTTCGGGGAAAAAGTGCACAATATAAGCCAAGATCACTTTGTCAGTGTAATTTAAAGCTGCACTTAGTGCAATTTTTATGTAAAAATACAAAATCACAAAGTGAGGCTTCGACAGAGCATCCAATCCACTGTAATTGAGATGCTGCAGGCTTGCCCTGTTTGACCAAATGAAATTCTTTTGTTGGGTATTGACCCTGGCAGGGAATTTTCTCTTAGCACAGGAAGCAATCAATCACAACTGAAAAGTGAAATATTCTGTCTCTTAAACAGCAGCAAGTGAGCACTCTGTCCAGAGAGAGCTGGACTCACCAATATTAGATCCTCACAGATCAGCCGGGATGATAAATATAAGGCATGCTGTGTGCAGTTTACTGATGTTGATCTCACACAGCTGCACAAGCCAAGCCCAAACGCCCTCACTGTCATTCGGGGCCGCCAACATGCAAAATTGCCTCATGCACCTTTAGCTGGATGTTTTTTGTTGAAGAAGGCCACATGGTTTAAACAGCTCTTTCATTTTCTCTCTTGTCCATAAGGCTCTGGAGGATATGCAGACAACCTCAGTGGTGCAGTGTCTTGTACCGGCCATGGAGAGTCCATCCTTAAAGTCATCTTGGCCAGACTCATTCTTTCACACATTGAACAAGGTTAAGTATCATGCTTACTGAATCACTTCTGCAAAGAATTTTTTTTTTTTTTTTTTTTTGCAGTTTTACATAGTCTATGATTTTTTTTCTTCCATTACAGGTAAAGAGGTCTCAGATGCTGTGGAAGTATCTCTGCGTTATATGGGTGATCGTGTCCATGGTGCAGGAGGAGCCATTGCAGTTTCTCCTTCAGGGGAGTGGGCAGCCAAATTCACCACAGAGCGAATGGCCTGGGCAGCAGTGGAACATGATGTTTTGTGGTATGGACTGGACCCAAATGAAAAATTTAAAGAGCAGCTATCTTAGTGACTTTTTACCACAGTTTATATCGATTTTTATTCTTATTTTAAACCGTTGCAAAGGGGAATATCTCCATTTTTCCATGCTGAAATGTGTATTAGTGGACCTACTGAGTGGAATGACCAAAAACAAATTGAGTTTTTATGCCTCCTAATCTGTGATGTCAAAACAATACACAGTGTTAAATAAAATTAATTGCAAATATGTAAAAGTTGACTATTACAGGATCCACAATCATTTTCCACTGTTGCAGTCTGTTGTTTCATATCCTAATTTATTGTGGCAATTTATTCCTCCTCATTTGTGATGTTACGGTAAAATGCCAGCTCAGTAAATCAACTCTTCTGACCTATGGACTATTGCTCCCACTGTTATTTGAATTTTATTTGGTCAGGTTGTATTTAGGTATACAGGCTTTTAATCTAAAAAGTAGTTATAGACGTTTAAGTATAGAATGTTAATAAAATTAATTTGATGTTGGTCAATTTTATGTTGACAATAAAAACATAACACTGCACAGCTTACATGTGTGTGCAAAGTGCTCTTTCTACATCTCCTGCGGGCAGTGTTTATTGCCCTATACTGTTTTTTTTTTGTTTTTTTTTCTGTTTCTAGCCACTGATAGCATACCATAAATTTAACACGCCCTTGTTTAGTAGTTGTTCCAATTCTGTAAAGCACACAGTATGAGATTACCTAATGTGGTGGATAATTAAAACAAAGAGAGATAAAGCTTAAATTGCCTGCATATAAGAGATTTTTTCCTCTGGCAGACTTTTGCCTCTTTTGGAGCTGATGAATTTCTCATTTACATTGTTCCTGGTGGGCTTGATAAGAAGGAACAAGTGTCTAAGACCTCTTGGCATTGACTGCACTTTTACTCATTGACAAATAGTGGACTCATCATTGATGAAGGGGAGGTCAGTGGATTAGTTTCCACTCACGTTTGTTCATTCATAGGTCCATGTTTCAGATGTGATATCTCAGACACCACTGATTGTTTTCACTAAGGCCTGGAGAATCATGGACTTCACCACTCTGTTCTGACAAAAAATACACTGACTGGTCCAACAACTGGTCCAGACATTAAAATAAGGTGACACATTTGTTAAACATTTGTTACACTTATAGAGGGCATTGCATCATTTTGGTTTACGTCTTGTTGTACCTACTTTCCCTCAGCTTGCCTCAGATAGTGGTTTTACCAGAATGAGTATGGTCAGCATCCACTGAAATTGCTGATGACAATGGTATATATTAATTTAGGATATTACGTGGAGGAGAAAAATCTCAGATTGAAACCAGTGGTTGTAAATTGTTCTTAACAGGACAATTAGGCCCAAATTGAAAATGATCCTGTCCGGAATTATCCTGTAAGCTTGTTTATCCTTTATCCTTATCCTGTACGTTATTTTACACCATTTACAATGCAGAAGGACAAACAGTAGCTATACTGCTTTTGACAGTTTGATACCATTATCAAAAAGTATTTTTACCCCCACCAGAATAACCACTCCCTACCTCTGCAGGTTTCTGAAGCCCGAATAATGAAAAACATGAACAAGGGAGCTAACGTTAGGTTTTAGATGCTGCATCTCTCCATTCTGATCAACCACTACCTGTAAACATGACCCACGTGACAACTAGCTGCTTGACAAGGGCTTTGCAGCAGCAGGACGAATAACGGCTGAGTTAGAGGAAGTTATTGAGACCTGAGGACAGTTGTACTATGTGATCTTAAACAAGTTAAACAAAGCGTTACAGTGAGAGATAGGTAAGAGACATGTATTTATGCAATCACATATTCTGAATGCTAAAACTGGAAGCGTTAAAACTGATATAAGGGGGCGTGATCCACGAACGTTAGTTAGCTGCTGGTTAGGCTACAAACAAACTTCGTAGGCCTATGCTAGCATTAGCTAGCATGTCTCCCTGATTTGGCTTGGCTGTCGATCTTAAGCATGTATTTACACATTTTGTGCATCAATGCTTTTCTTTTTCTGGTAAACAAGTAAACTGGTAAAAGGGCTTTAGTTGCAACGGTTACGTTAACATAAACAGTGCGGAATATCATCGTTCCGTCTACTGATTAATCGCGTTCTGAAGCTATGTGTTGTTAGCCCTGAAGGAGCAGTCTAACCAGCGGAACCTGGTCACAGATCGGCACTATACCACAGGGACATTGTATAGGAAAATATGAGGTCAACCTGTCAAGAGACTCGCGTTAATCGGTTTGCTGGTTGGGTAGCTCATAGCTGCCATGTGTGTTCGTTGTTGTGTAGATTAAAATTCGGCCTGCTCCAGCTTGCATGACTGACGTTAGCGTTAGCATTATTACTGACCATTCAGCTGTTAGCTGACCTCTCGACACTTTCTTCAAGTTGGTCAAACTAACAGTGCACTGACATACAGCAAACTGATTTGGTGTGCATGGCGTTTCCGTTGTCTTGGCATTGGTGGCCCATCGGCAGGAACCATACTGCCAATGATGTGGAGGTAGCTGGATATTAAGTTTAGCCAGCTAACGTTAGCTTACATCAGCCACGCTAGGCTAATTGACATTAGCAAAGGTAGGAAAATTACACCGGCCACACACGCCAGCGCTTAGCTAATGTCGGCTACATTCATCATTTCTTGCTCGCTTGTAGATAATCCGAGAAGTGACGGCAAACTCTGTCGTTGATAGAAAGGAACATCTACTCAGATCCTCGCTTTTCTTAGCCTCAGCTAACGTTAGCCTTGTCAATTAGGGCTTAAGCTGACCTAAGTGTTAACATTATCTTAGCTGTGGCCGGTCACAAGTGAGGTGGATGCTGTGTTGCCTGGATGACACACAGCTGTCTCTTAAGTTATCACCTTATTTAACAGCGATGTCTTGACACGTCTGTAATAACAGAGTAACGCATTAGCAAACGTTAGTAAGCACTTGATTTACTGAAAACGTGGTAACATTGTTTTCTGTGAACAAAACTGATTGTTTGAAGCCTTCTGTTTGTATTTGTAATTGTGACATATCCACTTTTGTTTTGCTTCAGGTAGACAAGGAGGCAGAGCATTCATGGATATTGTGGACACCTTTAACCACTTAATTCCCAGTGACCAGTTGGATGACTCTCTGCTGATAGGTCAGAATTTGGAATGTGAAGCCAGTAATGAGTTTGGGCCAAATCTTCAGCTGGAAGATTCACTCAAGAACATGCTCAGTGACAAAGATCCAATGTTTGGATCTGCAAGCTCTCAGTTCAATCTCTTGGACAGTGATGAACCTGGTTTTCAGATTGCTGGTTCAACAGGTATGTGCACAGAGAGAGGCTGAGTCTGAAAACCATACTCTAAAAAAATAACCCTTCTAAATTCAACAATACTTAGTGTTTGTCAGTCACGCCACACAATACACAGAGTCTTACACTCCAGCATACCACCTTGAGATCCATACTGAAGCCTAAATGTCCAGTTTCCAAGTCTACACCTGTAGCATAATTCACATTATTAATGACAAATGTTAAGTTGCAAAGTATTGTAGGCAGCTTTTAATGTTATTTTTGTACTGAACTTTTTATGCAATTCACTAAGATGTCAGTAGTAGTAGTTAACACCATATAGTGTACATTAATCACATAGAAATATAAGGGCCATCATCCTTCAAAGAAATTTCCAATTTTTTTGAGACCAGTTAACAGTTAAAATGGGCAGGTTGTCGTTTGCTGGCTAGCAACTTATTTGAATACAACTGAAAACGTGCAGGTATTGTATTTTCCTTTGGCTAGTTAGTCTGTTCACTACCATAGCATTCAAACAGTGTGCTGTTACCCATATGTGCTGTTGGAGAATGTTGGAGATTAAAATCACAACAGTAAATAGTTCTTGTAATTCAGGAAATGAGAGTAGTTTGACAGCTTTGCGATGCTACATATCTGCTCTCATACTGTTTTTATGGTAGGTGATTTTCCCCGTAGATAATAAAACATGAAGGTAAATTATTTCTTTTGTTGTTGCAGGTCTCGATGTTGCTTCAGCATCCAGTGGCCTTGGCGGTGCTGCTGGCGTGTTGACAGGTGAAGCGACTACACAAGTCAAGCGACCTGTTGGCAGACCGAAGAGATATCAGTGCAGTGCAGAACATGGTAAGCAGCTTCTCATTCTGGTTGTCACTTCCACCAAAATGACAATGATGGTTTGGATATGAGGTGATCTCTTCTCACGTGCTGCTTCTCATTGATACAGAAAAGAGTGGTGGCAAGGGACCTGATAATATGCCCACCAACACAAAGACCCGAGGAAGACCAGGACGGAGACCAGCCAGTAGGCTACAGAGGTCTTTTCTGATTGAGAAAGGAGTTGCAGGCCCCCAGCTGAAGAAAGAGTTAACCTCGGGAGGACGTATCAATATTCATGATCTTGATGCCGGGTTATGGCTAAACCCTGTTGTTGTATTAAGGCGGCTGACAGTCACAGTTGGAGGATTCAGGATTGAGCTTCTTCCAGGACCCTCCTATACAGAAAACACAGATACAGGGCAGACAGTATGCTTTGAAGATGGTTTTTCATATGGCGGGGACATTGAATATGCCATGTTGCCAGATGATGGGGTCAGTGTGCAGAATCCTGTGCCAGAGAATGTGAGAGAGAAGTGCGCTGCTGAAGATGCTCCTCTTGAGCTGGGCCCGTATGTGAATCCAAATGATGTTCAGGCTGCCAACGGGACACTGGGGAGCCCCTGTTTGGCAGAGACCAAACTTGACAATCAGAGTGTTTCTGGAAAGCACAAGCCTGTCAGCAAAGGAAAAGATGGCATTAAAGAGCCACCTAACATTCAGAACGACAAAACTACTTCAAGTAATATCACGGATAGTAAGGAAAAGCAAGAGACTCCGGCCAAAAAGGTGCTCAAGTCGAAACAAGGACTGACCTCTGTCAAGAATAAGGATGCAGTTTCAGGTAGACCAAGCAGCACGATTACAGGACCTAAAGTGTCCCAAAACATGTCTTCAAAAAGCATCCAAAGAGGAGACGTGCACAGCATGAAATCTCTCAAAGAAAAGAAAGGCATTGCATCTTTGAAAAGGCCCGGAGAAAATGCCCAAACTGAGCGTGACACTAAAGTGCAAAGGACGCAGGACACAAGGCCTGTCTCAGCGAAGCCAAAATTGCCAGGTACTTCCAACGCTGTCGCCAAGAAGACATTATCATCTGAGAGCCGCCCTGGTGATCAGCAGGGACCAACCAAACCTGCCCATTCACACGTTAGTCCCAAACCTGAGAGTGCTCACCTCACACATGGTCCTCCAGGCCATTCTTCAAAGACACTCGAGGAGGGACGGCAGGAGAAGCCCAAAGTGAAAAAGCCAGAAAAGATCCTTCAGAGACAGAAAAGTAAAAACGCTAGAAGTATCTCCGTGGAGGAGCCGCAGCTGTTCATCCCAGATAACGCTCCTGTTGTGAAAAAGGAAACTGCCGAGGAGCAACCTGCAAACACCGAGACTGTCTGGGATGGAAACAATAATTGTGGTCTATGTAAGAAACACCATAACAACATGTGAGTATCACACTTTGTATAAGGAGGAAAAAAAATTCTTATGAAGGCACATAGTTTACTGTTAAGTAGTACAGTTGCACTGTTTATACCTTCTTAGTACTTGGGCTGAGCACTCAATAAGAGCAAAGTGCATTTGTTTATTAGTTAGTTTGTTTGCTCTGTCATATATAATACCTTTCAACGTGCATCACATAACATTATGGTAAGGAAGTAGCCCCAAAAGGACACTAGATGGTGTAATATGCATACTGCCTGAATGTATAAAGTGACACCACACTTATGTCTTGCAGTTAACTTGGCAGATCTCTAAAACTTGATTGTCACAGAACTGTGAACAACTTTCAAGTGCTGATAGTTTGACTTCTGCTCCTGGGTAAAACATACAATATGTGAGGGATGGATCAAGAGTTGAGATGGCAAGCATGATTAAATAAAAATCTGTTAAACTGCTGCCAGCTGCACACTTAATTCAAAGGAACTATTGTGTTGACACAAATATAAAGGCTGCATAGAGTTATGTTCAAAAGAGGACTCCATTGCTGTGGAGTGGCAGCTAACTTGCTGGATTGTTAAAACGGTTAACTTCAGACATTCAAATGCTCTGCTGGGTAATCAGATTGAACTCTTAATCTCCTGAGCTGGTATTTGAATGAATAAACTAACGTCAATTTTATCACTGCTCTCAGTTTACGATTTGTCTGGTTAGATGTGAGTGTGCAAAGGGACACTCACAGTGGCCATTTATTGATCACGTGGCTTTGTCTAGGTTCATGGTTGGCTGTGGTCGCTGTGACGACTGGTTCCATGGGGACTGCGTTGGTCTGGACCTGACAAAAGTGCGTGAAATGGAGGAGGAGGACCAGATGTATGTTTGCCTGAAGTGTTGTGCCGAGGAAAGCACAAAGGTGGAGCCCGATGGGTCGAGTGCAGCCAAGCCAGAGGGGCCAGCCAAGCATGAGGCACCGGATAATAAGCTGCCTCCCAAGCAGAGGCAGGGACCCCCACAGCCTCTCACATCAGGCGGGGTCAGGCCAGCAAGAAAGGTAAGTGATGGATCACTATCAGTATGAGAGCCTTAAAGATTACAGTGCAGAGGCTTGTTAATGTTTTTAAGAAATGTAAATACCTCATGTACACAGGTTGCTTTTTCATTTGTGTCCTCCAGCTATTTCGCCCTCTGATATTAATCATAGGCAGTGTTACCACTATACAAGGGTTCGTTATCATTTTTGTGTTTTTACCTCACTGCCTGTACAGAAGGCTTCCACCTGGGTGTTTGGTTTGCTACGGTGTACTCTCAAGAATTTAGTACCTTACTTTCACTTGTAACTCACATCATTTTACATCAGTTTACTAAATAATTCCTGGACTCAACTTGGACAGTCTTTTAGTTGTTGGCACAAGTCATATTCATTTTGATGCTATGAGATGGCTATATTGATAACTTAGTAATGTACTTTTTGCATTTCATTCCTTACATAGGACTCTGATCGAAGGCAGTCAACAGAAGTCAAAGATGCAACACAAAAAACAGGTAATTTTTAGGGATGTAAATGTTTGATACACTATACTGGGTTCACAATTCAGTATTATAACAATAAAGAAAAAGGGTAACAACAGGTTTCTGAAACATTATTTTTTAAATAATTATCAATTTCAGTTTTTAAAGCCAGTTCAAATAAAATTCATCCCCAAAAGTGCCTTAATGGTAAGAAACATCAAAATGTGTCATAATCCATGCAACCAGGGAAATTTCTCGCTAGACACATACAGCTCTAAAACCAAATTTAAGACCCAAACGGAGCATTTAACCAAATATGAGCAACTATTTTAGTTTGATGCTGTATTTGAGTAGTTAACATAACTGTAAGACAAGACTCTTAAAATATCGCAAACAGACTTTGTCATGTAAATTGTCTTGTTGCCACTTAAATTGGAAATCAAGAATTCTGCCATTCAGCAGAGTTAAAACTTGACAAAGCACCCTCAGTTTCATTTTGACCTGAGTCTGCATCACTGCCTGGTAAATCTTCACAGCAGTGTGCTCAGCTGGGCTCAACAAAAGTGTGATGACCCAAGCTAAAACTTGCTCGCCTTAAGCCCTCTACTTCTCAAACAGCACAGAAGAGAAAAGACCACTCTGGATTTCATTTTTTAGATATTAAACAAAAGCTGAAATTGCAGACATTTTTCATCCTGATTCCTGTTGTCAGATGTCTGTCAAACTTGTGTTGATTTTGAA
>OMKZ01014694.1:19412-49321 GCA_900302535.1 Neoniphon sammara
TTTTGAAGTATTTTGCAATTCTTTGGGTCACCGTTTTCCCTGCCTGCTCAATAGATCTTGTCATTATGTCCTCATAGGAGTTAATCTGAAACAGGAGACAAAAAGTAAGAGTTCATCTTCAGCTGTGAAGAAACCTGTGTCTGTGGAAGAAATCAGGAGGAGCGTGCGTGATTCTTTGAAGGAAATCCTTCTGCAGCGGTAAGCACTACCCATGAGTAAAAGCGATTAAACAAGTTCTATTATATCCCGATATTTATATTGCATTCAGAACTTTTCGTGTTCTTCAAACTCTGATATAATTCCCAAAGCGTCCCAAATATGTCATATTATTCACATTTAGGCTCAAAGAATCTGACTTGAAGGTCACATTGGAGAAGGCCTCTGAAGTTGCCAAGAAGACGGAGAGAGAGCTTTTTCATTTATACAAAGACACTGACAACAAATACAAGAACAAGTATAGAAGCTTAATGTTCAACCTCAAAGATACTAAAAATAATGTAAGTGCATTGTTGTACAGTTTTTGCATATGAAATATGACACGATTCACATGGAGTGTTTCTTAGATATTATTCAATCTTTTCTGTATCAATGAAGAGAGAAGTTAAACTTGATTATGTGCTTTTTTAATTATTTTTTTTAGGTACTGTTTAAGAGGGTTCTTAAGGGAGAGATTTCTCCAGGTAATTTGATTCGAATGAGTCCTGAGGAACTGGCCTCTAAAGAATTGGCTGCCTGGCGACAAAGGGAAAATCGTCATGTAAGTATGACTTCCATTTTTATTGAGCTTATTGATGAATTTATTTCAAAATGATGCTCATAAAGAGTACAGGTATGAAAGTTAAACTTTTTGGTTCTTTGTTCACAAAAACGTGAAGAAAAAAATATGATGTAACATTTGTTCTTCAAAATTGATATATTTTTTATTTGGAATTGAAACAGTAATTTAAAAAAATGCAATACGTACCTGACTTTGCAGACAATTGAAATGATTGAAAAAGAGCAAAGAGAGGCTGAGAGACGACCCATCACTAAGATCACCCATAAAGGAGAAATTGAAATTGAGAGTCAAGAACCAGCGAAAGCACCTGAGACCATAGAGGTGGAGGTAAGAGACAGATCAAATGTATCACGTTTACACTTTGAAGCATGATAAAACTTTGTCTCACCTTGAACATTTTTATAAATTTTAATGTTTTCAGGTTGCGCCTCCTCCCAAAGTGTCAGAAGATGCAGCAGAACTTTTGCCCCTAGAAAGGAAATCAGAAAGCACCAAGACAGATAAAGATACTACCAGCCAACACAAGTCTCACTTGTTTGACCTACACTGCAAGATCTGCACAGGTTAACCTTAAAATGAATAAAAATCATTGCTCTTAATCATTAAACTCAGTTTTTGGTGGCACATCTCTCCGCATATAATTTTCAACTGTCCTCAAGTATTTACATGTTTTATTTACTAATTTTAAGGTCGTATGGCTCCACCTGTGGAAGAGGCACCGACCAAAGTAGTGAAAGTTGCTACTACTGTGGTAAGGAGGCAGTCAACCAAAGTGGAAGAGACTAAGAGCGCATCCCCGCCTGTGAAGGATGATGACCTCCACCTCACTGTTTTAGAAGAGAGCTTCCTTAACGCTACGTCTTCAATCAGTGAAGGAAGGTGTGTAGGCAGTAATTTGCGATGCCCTGTGTGGCTCTTCTGTCTGGATTATTTTTGTCTCCTTGCTTCACTGTGTCTTTAATAATAACTTTTCACAGGTCAGAGTATACAAGTGGAAGAGATGATGAAGCCGCTTTCCTCGCCAACCTCAAATCACTGTGGAGAGGATTCATTAATATGCCTGCTGTGGCAAGGCTGGTGACAAAAGCATTTCCCGTCTCAGGCATTTTGGACAATGTGACTGAGGTAAAGTGCACACCAGTGAATATATTAAGACTTTGGAAAGCTGTTCAGTGCTCAGTTTTACATATGAGGTACTCATGGTTTGATTTTTTTTTTTTTTTTTTTTTTTTTTAAATCACAGGATCTTCCGGACAGCATCCAGGTTGGTGGTAGAATCAGTCCACAGACTGTGTGGGACTATTTAGAGAAGATTCGTGCCACTGGAACAAAAGTGAGTGGATATATTGACAGTTTATATTCTCAAATGGATTGTCCACCTGTAACCACAGTCATTTCTATGATTTCCCATGGTTATGACCAAAAATAACAATCCATTTGTAATGTCATCAAGACACTTCCTGGATGGCACTACCCGTGACTCATTTAAAGCTGATTTTTTGTACATTAGGCTGTTCACTTTTGCATTTAAATAAGCTCTATTTTATTATAGTGTAGCTGCTGCAGTTATAAAAGCAATAGTGTAATTACTATTAATCCAGTAGTCTAATGGATCTCAGTATGAAAATGTATCAGTATCACTGCATATTTTAACAAAAGAATGTCTGTGGGTCCTTAAAAGGTGATATAAGTTCTTACTTTGATTGATGGCAAAATGATGTTAGGTTTTATGTTAATTTGCATTAAATTGTCTTAAATAATCTTAAATGTGACATGCAGACACCTTGCACAGTGGTCACATAATTGGTCTCTTTCGTATTGCTTTGGAAAAGAGTCATATTAATGGTCATAAATTTTTGTCATCTTAAGTTGAAAAGGTGAAAATTAGATAAGTTTTCACCTTACAGTAATATGTGAATTCTGGCTGGGTTTGTTCCTAAACTTAAAAGGACTGTAGATTTTATTGACACATCCTTTTGTGATGATGTTTTCTTGCAGGAGGTGTGCCTGATTCGCTTTTCCCCTGAGACAGAGGAAGATGAGATCTCCTACACTCTTCTGTATGCCTACTTCAGCAGTCGTAAGCGATTTGGGGTGGTTTCCAACAACCTGAAACAAGTGAAGGACATGTATCTCATTCCCCTGGGAGCCACCGAAAAAGTTCCACACCAGCTCGTTCCTTTTGATGGCCCAGGTAGCATGAAAATTAGATGTCGTTGCTATTAGTTATCTGCAAACAAACATTTCTGGTGCTTCAAACTCTTAACTTGACCTTGTGATTTGACAGGCTTGGAGAACAACCGTGCAAACCTTCTCCTTGGACTAATCATCCGCCAGAGACCAAAAAGAGATTTTCTTCCTGTGGACGTGAATGAAACTGCGAGGATTATCCCTGAGAGCAAACCCCTGACTGTTGCTGCAAGTGAAGCCCGCACCACAGAGGAGGATGAGAAGTTTTACTTTTCCTCCTTGGCCTCTGCAAATACAAAAGAGACAGACAAACCACTTAACACTGCTGAAGATGTTGATGTTTCAGAGTCCTTCGAAGAAGCATCTGCATCAGAAGAAGCCAATAACCAAGAACCCAAAAAGCCACTGCGCTTTCTTCCAGGTGTTTTGGTTGGCTGGGGTGGAGAATTACCGCCCCTGCCAGATGTTGGAGGGAAGCCTGCACCAGCAACAGCTGATAACCCTCAAAAGACCCAGCTTGCTCCAAAGGAAGATGCAGCCACCTCAGCAAACTCCACCAAAAGTCCAACAGCTGCCACGCCACGAGACCGTTTTGTCATCAAGAAGAAAGAACCCAAAGCTGTTAAAACCGAGCCGGATGTATCCAGCCAGACTGATACATCTGTTCCTAACAACTCCTCGGGAAAGGATGGCACAGTGGTGACCCACAGTGCGCCGGTCTCTCTGAAAGACAAGCCTCCAGATGTATCAACTGAAGCATTCTTGGCAAGCTTGTCAACAGCTCCAAGTGGGAATGAGGCTAGCGGAGCTGTCTCAGCAAATAAGGAAGATGTTAGCCTTTTGTCTGAAACTGAAAAAGGAAAGCCTGAAGGGAATTCCTCTTTGCACTCAAAATCCCAGGCTACTTCAGATAATACAAACAGCTCAAAACCGCCTTTAAGTGGAATATTGAAAAAAAGTTCTGCCTATTCCAGTGTGGGTGAAGGTAAGAAAACAGAAGAGACACAAAAGGGTAAAGCCAACCATCCAGCGCCTTTGAATCCACAACCTGTTCCTGTGGTGAGCAGCACGAGAAATGATCCTATTCCACCAGCTCAGCACGGATTTTCGCATCTTTCTGAAGAGGAGCACAGACCTGGGGAAGAAATCCAAACCAACATTAGGTCATCCCATAGTGAAAGAGGAGATCCCAGCATGTCTGAGGCTGGTTCCATGGCAACTTCGACTGCATACCCTCCTTCAGTTCAAGGACCGCAAGCGCCATCTTACATACCCCTTCACACTGAGGCCTCTGACTTCCAACATGACTCAGTAATGGCTCCAGCCATCCCACCATACAGCAACACTGCATCTTTTCCACCGCAGCAGCAGCCGCCGCCTCAGGCACCGGGTAGCTATGATTACCCCTCTGGCCCCCCTCCCACTATTTTTTCAACCACACACACCCAGGATCAGAATCACATTACTCCATGGGCTCAGGATAGCGCCATGGCTTTGCACGCTCCTCCTGGACTTCAATCTCAGTACCCTGACAGTTACACAGAATCGTCTGGCCAACCTCCATCCTTGGCCAAAGACTACAAACGCCCGGTGGATCGATACAGCGATCCCTGGGAGAGGCCGCGGCACACAGAGGACAGAGACCACTACAGAGGGCAAAGCCACCACAGTGACTCTCATCATGGGAAAAAGAGCAAACACCATGATCGGGAGCGGGGGAAAAAGCACGAGCGCAGCCATGAGGACAAGCACAGAGAAAGGAGCAGGCACCATGGACACTCAGAGGACCGCCATGGTGAGAGGCGGAAAGAGAGGCACCACAGTGACGACTACAGCAGCCGTCACAAGGACAGACACAGACACAGACGGGACTCTGATTATGAGAATGGACGAAGAAGTTCGAGGGAGAGTTACTCCTGATTTCTTTCTTTTTTTTTTTTATTTAAAAAACAAAACAAAGCAAACACCGGTCTGCAGCTGTTACTGTGCCAGTTCCTTCATAAATGTTCCTTTTAATGTTATTTACAGTACAGCCAAACTGAATCATCACGGTATCCTTACCTGGCACTCTTCAAACCAATTTGAATTCAAAGTTAGAACAAGATTTTCTATTTCAAAATTTTTAACCTTTTTATTTTACTGTATATATGTTTGTATGGTGCATATTGAGCCACTGCACTCACCACAAATGCTCTGTGTCTCATGCAGTTAATGGTTTCAGTTTCATGATAACATACAGCACAAGTGTGGACTATAAGGGGAACAATTTTAGTTGAGTTTAGTCGTTTGGCATGAATGTAACAGCTGAAAACACTTAACAGATGAAAGAATTCTTGACAGCAGCTTCTCCTGTTTTTCCAGTTTCATTATGTTTTTCAAATCACTTAAATATTTTATAAACTTACTTTCTATTGAAAATGTCATCTGTACATTTTGGCTTGTCATGTACATTAGAATCAAGTGTGCCTTTGCACTGTGTGTTTATGTACAGTTCGTAATAAAGCTAATCTTTTTTATTATTATTATACTGACTTATGTTCCATTGGAAATATATGAAGAGGTCTCAAAATTAAACAGTAAAGAATACAACCAACCATTGATTAATCTGTAGTAGGACATTTACACATAAAAGGTCCATTCATTGTTAAAAACAGATGAAAAACATTTTTAACTATCAGATGCTGTTACAGTCAGATTTTCTAATACTATTGATTGCCCTGATAAACATTAAAACCTTCACTGTTTTGGAGAAACAGCAGCTGCTTGGGGTCTTGATACAAATGAATATTTTTGAGATTTCCAACAAAACCCTTTGAAAACAACCCAGATGTCACAGTTGATACATTTCCGTGTAATCCAAATCCTCCAAAGTAAAACTGACCTGCATAATTCAAGGCTACATAACGCTCAAATGGGTCCACATCTTCAAAAAGAATTCTCTTATTATTCAAGAAAACCTGAATAATCGTGCTGTTCAAAGAGATGGAAACTTGATGCCATTTGGTGCAGCATAATGTGAGGTTTCTAAATGTTACAGGAAGGGAAAGTCGTTCTCCGAGATTGACTGCAATTTTAAGATGGCCGTTTTGAAGTCCAATTGCAAGGTAGTCATCATCTTCATGCTCTGCCTTTCCCATCCACATTATCAAGCTGTCATTTGTGCTTGCTTTAAAGTCAAAAGAAACCTGTGTGTATCTTAAATTTCTTGTGCTGAATCTTGGGTCCCTGTATCTAACGTAGGAGTTTCCCACAAACTTCAGAATATCCATGGATATTTCTTTGTCGCAATATCTTCCTTCCCATCCTAAAGGGCAAATACACTGATATGAAGTCACATTAGAGGGAGAACATAAGGAACCGTGTTTGCAGTGGTTGTTTACACAGCTCACAGATTGGTTGCACACAGGGCCAGTCCATGTTGGGGGACATGTGCATGTAAATGAGTCAGTGCCTGTTGCCCTGCAGTGACCTCCATTTTGGCACACCTTGTACCCGCAAGCTGTCCCATCCCAATCCCCTATGTTGGCTCCGCTGAGAGCCCCTTCCTCCGTCAGCTCAAGCTCTTGGCCATTGAGAATCAGCTCTCTGATGCCACCAGTGAAGCCCACCGGCTCCTTCTCAGTTGCCTCTGTGGAGACTGAGCTCAGGGTGGACACCCCCCCCACAAAGATGTCAGTATCAACATCAAGGGTGGCCATCCCTTCAGTTATGTTCTGTCTCACTTCCTTCCCGTCCAGACTTAGGAAGCCTTGGTTACCATTTCTGCCCGCTTTCACCGTGTGCCAGGTCCTGCCGCTCACGTCCACCTTGTCAACAGACTGTAAGACATGGGTGACGTCCCCTAGATTGTAGCGCAGTTGGACAAACCCTAATGTCAAGGACAGGCAGAGGAAGTCGCCTGTAGGTAGAAAAAACAACAATTAAGTGGGGTAATAGATTTTACTATCATCACAATGAATAAAGAATTGTTAATTTATCATCAAAAATGAAAGATTATTTTAGAAATTGGTGTTGGAGATTATCCTTATTTCTACTACTCATACACTGACATACAAATTGTAGACTACACATTTGGGTTATTAAAATAAAGCTAGTCTTTGATATGGAATAGGACTTCAGTGTTTCCTCAGTATTCATTATGCAGTGTGGTGTGCCACCACAGCAAAGAAATTAAACTCCAAGAGAAATTTAACTTAAACATTGTTATTTAGACTTAACATTAGCTAAAATTAAAATGAGAGTAGTCCTAATGTTTTAGAAGTAATGATTAAAAAAACATTTTTAGGACTAGAACGTCAACTTGCCATATAACTTAGACCCAAACAATGACACATATGGCACAAAGCTAGAATTATCGCTCAAAGCACCACAGTTGCATAAAATTACAGAGGAAAACAGTGGGAGCTCCTTACCAGCTCTAGCACTGGGATGCTGTGCAGTGTAAACAAGGATGCCATCAGGTGACAGAGGCTGGAACTGCAGCTGCAGAACAGTCCTGTGTCTAATAGTCATTGGTGGGAATGACATCCAAGAGGACTGGCTACCACTGAAGAATGGATCACTGATTATTAAAGCTGAAATGGAAAAAAAAAATACAATGATGAGTAAAGTGAAAGTTGAACAGTGAAAGAAAAAAGTTTTCATTCACAAGGATAAATTAGGAGGTAATAATCTGACCTTTCTGGCAGTAGAGTCCTGCAGTCCCCAGGGGGCACTGGCAGGTATATCCGTTTGGGAGAGGGATGCAGGTGGAGCCGTGGGCGCACAGAGGAGGGGGAGTGTGTTCGACATCACACACTGACACAGTCTCAGAGCAGAGCGCTCCCTTCCATCCAGATGGACACTGACAACTGCAGAGCAAAGGAACAGGCTCAGACACTGTGTGTAAAGCTTGTAAAGGTACTAATTTTACCTTTGCCACATTCATGGATTTTCTGTTGATTATTAGTCAAGTAAAAATACTTATTTACATAAATATTCAATATATCTTTTGACATATCATTTGAGTAGGAGAGAAAATAAGCAAATTTAATAGACTCATACAATAACACCCAGAAATTAAGTACAAATCTTACAGAAATGTAATTAAAAAATATTTTTTTAAACACGTACTACACAGATGAGCCAGAGTCAACACACGTCCCGCCATTCTTGCACTGGACATGATTGCATGGGGTGACTCCACACTGACCCACGCTGCGCCCGAAGACTGGATGACCCGCAGGCTGCCCCAGCGCTTGGAACTTTCTGTCTCTTCTTGTTCGAAACTGCATATCAAATATGCAGCCTTTGAAAGCACAAACACACCAGGCAGTAGCCAATTTGTATGTTAGAGGGATCTCTTTCATGTCACTGATATTAGATTGTTAAAGTAAACACCACACAGTCTTTATTTTTCCTCTTATGAATATCAAAGGTAACAGCTGCACAAAACGAAATGTAAGTGATTAAAATCCAATTATATTTCATAATATAAGGCCAGTGAAAAAGAAAACAGATCTCAATAATATAATGTGCTTTCTGAAGTGAAGGTTTTGTCCATGCTTTGTTTTTGTTGTGTGTACTAGGTTTAATAGGGTTTTAAGTCAGATAATAAATACTTATGATGCTTGGTATTTTCTAGATGTGAATTGAATTTATTTAACAGAATAAATATTCCACAATACACTTCATGTCCAGTATAGTTTTTTTCCTGTCATAGAGTGCAATTTCCTCATTATATTTGCTTTCTCCCCTCATAATTCCATTTAATTGAGAAAATATTTGTTTTGGCCTGTACTTGCAGAGCACAGGGCCTACTATAAATATAAGGCCTGAACACAAGCCTTGTAGTCATCCACACATGCAGACTCCCTTCCCTCTACTGCATTAGTCACTGGCATAAACAGGATGCAGGGGAAATGTCATGCTCATTCATGAATATTCATGGCATGATGCTGTCTACTCCCTGCACTTGGCAGACTCAAGTGATGGTTGCGGTACTGCAAATATAGACTGTCGACAAGTAAGGCAGATGCATAGGAATATGATATGGGCTGGTTATTTTTATTTTAACTGCATATATTCAATGTGGTAACAGAACTGAGAAACCTAAGAACTATGGGAAACTATATCTAGCATACAGTGTGCTTTAAAGCCGCTACAAGGAACTTTCAGTTTGTGCTGATTTTAGCGGCCCCTGTGGACAAAAGTGGTAGTGTCTGAAGACTGCAGTTCCCATGAGCGCCACCGCCTCATGTCATAAAGATCTTAGCTAACGTGTGCATTTGTTTTGGAAGTAAGTGAAAGAAAGATTATTTTTTTTAACTTATTTTTAATACTATTTTTCTTTATTAAACACAGATGATTGCAGGTGCAAAGAAATTAAGTGATGTATCTATTTGTGGCTATGTAAGATTAATAATTGTAATGCTACATGTAATGTAAATGTAGGATCTTCCGGTCTGCCTGCAGTAAATCATTTTGTCTGATTTTGCAGGGAATTTGACTTGGTGGCAAACATTTAGAATAACTATGTAGAAATAGCCAGTATTCTCGCTGATGGTCTCAAACCCGCACAAAATGCACCATGAGATTTTTGAGGCACTCTGATAAAGACATTAACATCACGGCAGTTTGGATCTCAGTGGAAAAGTTCATAGACAAGTTCATCAAAACACAAATTTCCCCATTCCGTCTTATTTGATCACCAGCATGAATTGAGCAACACTGCTTTTTTCTTCTTTTTTTCTTTGCAGCCACAGCACCTCCTCAGCCACCTTTCCACAGGGGAGAGTGGATGTGTTGATAACTGGGAGTGAAGTGCATTATCAGTGTGTTCACTGCCAGCCATCATGATTAGGGCTCCAGGAAGGTCACACAGATCTGATTAGACGCTCATGAGTTCTCATTACATCCCCAGCAGAAAGGTTACGGTTCCACCAGTGTTGCCTGGCTCAGGTGGTGCTTATCAATATGACAGTCTCATATACAGTAGCATGGGCAAAACAATACTTTACCATAGCTGATTTAATTTTTGAAGCTCTATTCAGAAAGGTGAAAAATGGATTATATGTTGATAAACCTGCAAAAAGAGTTCTTAAATATAAAAAGATGTTGCTGGTTTCTAGTGGCCGTGCCTTGATATTTTATAATTACCATCACTGCTACACTGGAGGGACTGCTAAATAGGGTTATGATAATATTCATGGCTGTTGTCATCATTACTGTTATGGCAATATTACTCTGCTTCTCTGAACATTAGCAGGCGCAATGAATGCTCCCCAGAATGCATGCCTACAGTGAGGTCGCATGGGAGCAAATAGAAATGATGTTGATGATAACAAAGATGATTTGTATGATACCCTTGTCCAATGACTTATGAGCACTGGAATGGATTTGCACACAATGCATAACATTATGGGCACAAAGCGATTACGGCTGCAGATACAATCAACCTCAAAGCTCTGTTCTGGCCTCATATACAGCCCTGTAACCCACTGTGATTACACATAAGGCGACAGAGATCCTGGGAGAAACTAGATAGTTCAACTAAAGTTGACAGTGTTCTCACGGTAGACGTCAGTGGTGGGCTTGTAATAAATCTACAGCAGTCTTACCCTGAAAGCCATTACGGAACCTGGAGCCAAATGGCAGTAGTTCAGGGGTATACTCATTATATCCTCCCACATAGAGCTGGTTGAAAACATTCAAGCCCATCAGGGGTCCTGGAGAAGATCCTGTCCTATTACGTTGTCCATCAACCTGAAAAAAATGAACAGAAAAATGTCAATACTCGTGCTATATTATTTCATCTGATGGCTGTCGCCGTGGGAGCACAATTTATTTGAAGAACCTACCAAAGATCATTGGATTTATAACTGAGCTATACAGTCAGTATCCACTTCATGAGGTGCACCTTGGTCCAGATAGGACCACCTTAACAGCCAGAACTCTTCCAGGCATCGATTCAACAGGGTGCTGGAAACATTCCACAGGGATCTTAGTCCTCACTAGCTTAATAGTGTCACACCGTTTCCGCAAGGTTTTTCAGAAAAACATTCGTGATGCGAACATCCCATCCTGAAAGTGCTCTATTGGGTTGAGATGCTCAATTGGCAGTAAGGGGCCTAATGTGTTCCAAGAAAACATTCCCCACACCATTACACCACCAGCAGCAACCTGCACTGTTGACACCAGGCGGGATGGATCCATGCTGTTTACTACAAGCGGATACTGAGTGTGTGTGTCTATACATACACATAAACTCAGCATATGTATGTAGGTATAGTAACATATTTGTCCAAAAGACACACTTCTGCACTAATCAATAATCACCTTCAGCCACCCTGTTTTTCTGGATCTGCCAAAGACGACGGTGTGAATATTGATCTGGAGGTTCAGCCGGTCACTGACTATAGTTGCTACACCTGATCCGAGGTTGAATTTATGCACAACCCTGCCATTCCGTATCCCCAGGGCAAGGAAGTCATCTCCATCAGTGCCTAGAAAATATATAACAAGTTTGCCATGAGCACAGTAGACTCAAAATAAATAATAAACACATCAAATCTCCTGCTAAGCATTCGGAATGAATGAATGAATAAATAAATAATTAAATAAATAAATAATAAAACCCATCATAAATATTACACTAGTAACAAATAAATACTTATACATGATATAGTAGTTCACTTAAAGGCCAAGTTTAGATTTGCACATATTTTACGTTATTATATTTAGCCTCTGTACTTATTACATTTCTCTGCCTACATGTGAATTGTTTATATTTCAAGCATTTTTTTCACATTTTTTATCTATACCATCCCCTACAGTGCTGCTCATTCCCCTTGACAAGTGCTTCATTATTCATGTCTCTGTTGTTTTCCTTCCTCCTCCACGAATTGTAATCTCAAGAGAAAACATGTAAAGTGCAGAAGATCCGCAACCCTTGTGTTTTTATTCTCCTTTTGATTAAAGATGATGGTGACAATGACATGGCAGTTACATGCTACTAGAGCTGACCTCAGAGAGAGGAAAGCCTAATATACCTTGATGGCTGCTGACAGCATCATAGTGAGGCTATATCTCAGTCTGTTTAATGCAATTACCATTAATAGTTATGAGTTGCTTGCATTTGGTGCCAGCTATACCAGAATCGTCCTCTTTAAAGTCAAGAACAATAATCGTTTAGCCGGAAATCAGCTAATTGCTGGTTTGCGGGGAGACTCATCATTGATCTCTCAAAATCTGTCAAGGGAAAACCCTGAGGGAATTCTCATGATTAGAGGATCTGAGAGGAGAGCGAAAGTCTATTAGATGGCACATTTATCATCATACACACTAGGTGAAATCACTCAAAAAGGCAATATAATTTATTTTAGAATCAGTAATGACTTTTGACAATTGATCTGCAAGATACTTCCTTCTTTTTACTTCAGCTGAGGAGTCATTTCACAAGGCTTTACGGGTGTCAAGATTAACCTCACCTTGTCCTTTATGTCCAGCGAACAGGATGAGGTTGTCTTTCAAGGCAGATGCGTTGTTGGATAATGTGAACTTCAGCAGAAACTCGTAGAAGAAACTTAGGCTTGGAATGGAGGAGTAAGCCACAAACGAGGTATAACCGAACTCATCGCTTCCGCTGAATCTGGCACGAGTTATATTGATGGCTGCAAAAAGAAACACATTTGCCACTTTACTGTGAAATGCAACACTGGTGTTTACATTCAAAGATCATGAGTATAATGTTATGATGTGCAGCTTTTATTAATTAAGGGCCCTTTGTGTATGCAGTGATTTTATGTGAATTAAAAAATTGCATGCAATGAAAATACACCTTTATGCACGGAGGTTACATCTTGTTTTCCTTCAGTAGTGTGACGCATCAACCCCCTGCCCAACATGAGAGAGGTTACCAAAAGATGGCGCTATTGTCAAACTTTAAATGATATCAGGAGGGTGAAATATTTTATTATCCGAATGCCATGAGATGATGGCCTGTTTTTGAATACTGTCACCCCCTCATTCCCATTTTATTTTCATTAGAAGCTGTTTAGGAAGGATTTCGGCAGGCAAGCAGTGCCTCATGCATAATGTTCACATGGGTAGGACAATAATCCCAGTGATTATCAATTACAATCACATGCTTACTTATTCAGAATGCATCGTTGATTCAATAATGCTCTCTCTTGTATTCCATCTTAGCATACCCATCTACTTGATTTTACACTGGGGACTCAATGTAAATTTCCCCAGCTCATTCAAAATTACACGCTGGCATGTTTTTACGCAGCAATAAAATTTCAAAAACAAAACTCCTCCACTCACTGCAAATACCTTGCATATATTCTTCCCTAGCCCCAGGCATTGGCTAAGTGGGGTTCAGAACTCCCCTCTGACTGCCTTGAGCTCTGTTTGGCTTCTGAATTATTAATAAAGTTGGAAATTTTGCTGTTATTATCATGTCTGGTAGGGCTATATTTGCCATTTTTTTTACTGAATGGCCACAGCTTTTTACCTGCAGTTTAGCTGAAACTCCAGTGTGTTTGAATTGATCAAATCTACAGTAGATGATGATTTTTTTCTTGCCCTCTAACAACAACTATGGTCTGTCTGTGGTCTACCCACCTGTTAAGACCAAGTACAAGATGTAAGCGGTAATACGAAATTAAATTCCTTTTAACCTTGTTTATAGTAAGTATTTACTCAGTTCATGGGCAGAATAACCTTGAATCTGACAGGGGAAATAAATCAATAAGTATCTATTTATCTAAACTGACATTGGCAAATT
Organism: Neoniphon sammara; assembly: GCA_900302535.1. NCBI lineage: Eukaryota > Metazoa > Chordata > Actinopteri > Holocentriformes > Holocentridae > Neoniphon > Neoniphon sammara. The sequence goes on from OMKZ01014694.1 coordinate 33,152, forward strand.
TCAGATAGCCAGACATGCATACAAAAATACAGAAATGATTACATAATGACTGTTTTCTTGGGCTTTAAATGTTTTATACAGTAAATTTTACTGGTCATGTAGCAGTGTGCGCTACAGGGAATACATTTGAAACAAATCACAAAGCCCCATGACTGGTGTACTGTAGGAGCCGACAGGATTGTACTTTAAGATGTGTACAACCACTTCTTGACAGGTAAGATATTGAAAGTGTATAGCCTTTAGGTTTCTGTTTTATTTCTTTATTTTAAGCACCCAGTAGATCTGCTCCTCTCACCAGACTGCCTTAGGCGTAGAAAATGTTTCTTTTTGTTGGTATCAACTAAGGACGTACTTCCAATAAGCTGATTGACCATTTGATAGATAGACAATTACTTTCAGCCCCTCCAAGTAGCACGGACATTATTTGGTGTGTAAAGGCCCAAATTGAAGAGAATTTAACAAATTTCATCAGTATACAACTGTGTTTTGATTTTGCTAGCTTTAATGTCTTATCAGTGTAAAACATTATGAAACACTGTGCACTGGGCTGGTAGAGGTAATTAGTAGCTACTGAAACCAATCATTAATAAGCTGATTGACTCCAACTCCCTCAGTGAAATACAATATATGGACTATAAGAATCAAGACTTTTTGCTTTGCTGGGTATTACTCTAATATGGTATAGTATTATATATTTTTGAGGTACAATTATGCTGCAAACTGTCCAGCACATGGATTATAACCCCTGACACTAAACCGTATACAATCTAGCCATGAAAATGTGATGTTCGGAGAGTAAGGATAATAAAAAAAAGTAAATAAGACTGGCTATGGTTACAAATTTCAACATGAATTCTGAGATCTAATCTTAGATATTGGATCACATTATTGTATGTCTACAGTTGGACAAAAAATTGGCTGATCTGTGTGTCTTGTGGCTGTTTGTGTCTGCTCTTTCTCTTTACATTGCTTGTATGTGCATTTTAGTGTGCACTGTACATGAGCTGAGTATCTGCACTTATCGGTAAAAGGATTTCCTATCACAATGCAAGCTTGACCAAATTCATATCTGGTTTTGAACATCAAATGGTAAGGTGAATAAAATCTAATTTTTGTGTCTTCAGATCCACCACTGTATGCACCCTGGCCCGTTTGGATGATAAATGCTGCATTGAAATGATAACAACCACAGCCATTATAATCTATAAAGAATACACTGCATCATATGCGACAGGCAGAGGGTAAACTTTAGTATTTAACTGTGGCTGAATTTGAGTAACATTCTTATATAAAGAGATTTTTCATATTGTGTATTGTTTTCATGTTTTTTGTGCTCTATACATTCTAAATATGAATCTTTGACAGGAAGTACGGGCAACTCGTGTACAAAGGTAGGCCATTAATAATTCTGAGTGAAGTCATCTTAAATATTCATTAAAGTTTCATGATTTTGACTCTTGAGGCGGAGTAGCACTATGGCACTTCCTACTCTCCTCTTGCTTCCATTTCCTGCTTGTTCACAGGCCAGCCTTATCTATTCCAAAAGGGTGCAGGGGGACCAAGAACTGAAAATATTACATTTCTAAAATCCCTAAACCATTTCCTGCTGTGTCATGTCTGCTGTTGGACAAACAATTTTAGGAGTTTTTTCCAAACAGACAAAAAAGAAAGTACCATACAATCACTCACACAGTGCATCGCAAAAGAAAAACCACATGAGGAAAAGTGTAAGAGTATAAGAAAGCAGTGAGAGGTAAGGAGACCTTAGGAGTGATCAATTTTGACTCTTATCTTATCTGATGTTATCAGGATTAAAATTCAAATGTCACCCATACTTAGTGTGACACTGGGAGATTAGAGCACTCTATTTGGCATCACGATGCTTAGAGTCTGTCAGGGGCTACATGGCATGGCTGAGCGACTCATATGCCAAGCACCCCACTGTTCCTACAGTCTAATTTAGACAAACAAGACCCTTCGTTTCCAAGAACCACAACCTTTGAAGCCTGGATCTTATGTTAATATTATTATTTGGAATTACAGCCACTTGAGGCAGAATCTTCAACTCACAATATATTGCATTTTACAACACTGATACCAAGCAATAGACAACTGAAAGGTGCATTATGTAATAATTTACTTGCTCGAATGTGCAAATGACCATAACACTGCAGTGGGGGTTCACAAGTGTCGTTGATCAATACCAATTAACTGTTCCCTGGATGGCTGCTGAGAGTTCATGCTCGCAAAATAGCCAAATAGGTCTGGCATCATTGTTCTGTTTTGTGAATCCCATCCAATCTATGATAAACAAAGTACTATTAAGCTTATAACTCCAGACCTTTTTAGTCTGTATATAGACGCTAACAGCGATAGCCTCTAGATGGTACTATAGATTCATAAAATTAGCAAATTATTAGTGCATCTTGAATTGTCTTGGAATATTTTCAACTACATCTCTCATAAGTTCATTTAAATTCACGCTCCAAGTTTTTACATCCATGTTCAGTGTTCTGGGTTAGCCTGTAACTACATGAACAGTTTATATGGCCAGTATTAGCTGACATTCCATGCTATATTTGCTGTCCTTCTTAGCCTTTTTTTAATAAAATAAAATAAAATAAAAATGACTCACTGTACTGAAAAAAAAATACTACAGTTGCTGGGAAATTACATTTTTTCTTACTTATGAGCTGAGAAGGGTATTTTGGAATATTCAGCAAGCAGCCATCAGCTCTGAATTGATTATTTCAGTAATATTGATTCCAAAGGTGGAGGCAGACATTTCTGCTTTTCAGTATAATTTCAGTGTCATTAACCCCTTCACTTAACATCATGGATCTCATTCTATTAACTGTTTAATGCTCTCATTTGCCAGTTGGTACCTGATCAGCCTCTTACTAAACATATCTATCTGTATTGACCTGTTTGGAATTGGTCTTTGCGATACTTGCCTTCGTCACACAGCAGGCCTTGTCTTCCATATGGGCAGAGACATACAGCCTCCATTGGGGACTTGGGGATGCATGTGGCACCATGGCCACAGGGGCTGCGTTCACAGGCACTGAACTGGCACAGGCGGCCGGTGTAGAGCGGGGGACACTCACAGAACCAGTCCTCCGCATCGCTAAACACACAGACACAGAGGGAGAGATCATTAGGCCAGAGGTGAAAATGCACCCTGATGGCACCATTAATACAGGCTTTACATACTTGCACAGGGGCCTCCAGAGCACACAGGGAGAGGAGTGATGATAAAAAAAACAACAACAGCATGATGGAATATATTTAACACATTTGAGGTTTGCAAGAACAGAAGCTTGGGTGTTAAATGGACATATGGCTAAAGATGGATTCTGCAAGAATCAAGCTATGGATTTAATCATCAAAGTAGCCACAGAAGAGGCAGTAAGTAAAGGTAAACAAATGTGCCCTGAATAATTGCAGGAAACTGACGATTAGAAGTGTTTCAGAAAACGTATAGCCTGAAAGTGTACATGAAATTTCCTATCTCTTCCTTCCTCGATTCATATGAGTGTGCTTCATCTCAAGGCAAGGACTGGAGGGTGGGCCAGCACGCAAAGCAATATACAGACGGGGGAGCTTTATAAAATGCTCCAACATGCGCACAACTTTGAAAGGTATAATATCAGATACAGGAAGCATTGGTGGGGTTTCAAATCTATAAAATAATAATGTGCTTTGAGCAGCAGCACTGCAGGATGTATTTTGCTCCTTGACAATCCAGCTTCTTGAAATGAAATATTTACATTCTGTCACCAGAGCTGAGAATTCTTGAATACGACTGTATTGAAGTACAAAATGATGTTGCAGTAATGTAGCAAGAACCTCCAGTGTATGAGCATTTGCGGGTTGCTAATGTCAATTTCAAGACATCCTCAGGGCAAATGATATACAGCTGCTCGATGCTGCTATTGCTGGCAAATTGTGACCATTATTTTTAAAAGATACAGACACAGATGCAAAACAGTCTTGCCTCCTAATTTGGTGATGCACACTCCATCCTAAAACAGAATTTACATTTGTTATTCCTGGTCTTGGAAGGGTTGATCTTCATTTGAGTACATAAACAAGAGCGGGAGACCATAATATTTAATGGAGCAGCTCGAGGTATGGTCTCTTGATGTTTTTTACTTATTGACTTGGGGAGCTATTCACCTGGGAGCTGCTGATTTGTCCCTTTTAGTTCTGATTACTGCTTGCTTTTAAATATTGCTGATAGGAAAATAGATTTATTATACTAGTTGCACTAATTTTGAGATACCCTAGATGAGAGCATCTCGTACATGCAAGAAAAAAAAAGAAAAGGAAATGTTGATGTGCTTGTAGATTACAGATTGGACATTACAGATTTCCAGCCTTTGAAAAACAGCTGCTCATATTCACAAATATTGATTCAACTGCCCAAGCTCATAGTAAAAATGTGAACATTCTGTTTTAGAGCGGCTTCGCACTTGAAGGATCAAGTCATCACTGGACATATTTCTGAGACATGAGTGCATTCACAGTGACTAAACTTGTTTTCTGCAAAACAAAGTAAAGGCAACAACATTCAATCTGATCACTCAGACTTTTGCTAATGGTCTGTAAAAGAATACAAATAAACAAAATGATTTATGAACTTTCACTATCGTCATAACACAGAGCCAACCAAACATCCGTCATCCTCCGGCTGAGGCATGACAATTAAGACCGAAGCCAAAAAAAGTTAAAAATGTAAAAACTCTCAACTTAAATGAATAGTAAGTTCTCACAATGGCATTATTTAGAGATAGTTCGAAAAAGCTTGTGGTAGGTATAACAAAGTGTAAGGGGGAAATTGTGTGCATGATGCTTATTTTGCAGCTGTATGAGCCATTGTCATGTATCTCTTGCTTTCAGTGGACTTTTTTAAGCTTGCCACAAGGGGGGCAAGCTTCTACAAATAGGTTGTGCAGTTTGGCTCAGGAGTTGCCTTTTTATGTCTGTTTTCTAGGGGTCCATTTTGAAGAAAGAAGAAGAAATCTTCCAGTTATTCTTAATAGGCAACCATAGTTAGCTTGCACACAGAGGATAAATATCATGTCATCCAGTTTGTGTCATTTTAGTTTGGAACATAACTAGGACACATTACTGGGTGATCAGAAGGAAAGAATGACAAGTAAGCTATTATCTGCTATAATGTATAGATATTGGTGGGTTTATTTTTTTCTTTTTGCCTCTGTTTTGTCTCTGTAATTTAATATTATGGCACACTAATTTTTACTTTAAGCCATCCATCAAATTAAGATTTCCTTTTGTATGAAATAAAGCTGTCATACAGCACCTTATTGATTTCTCCATAATAATAAAAACAAGTGCATATATCTAGTCTTGTAATTAGCACTCTGCTAGTTTTCACTTGCCCATTTCAGATTTTGATATATTTAAAGGCTTACAGAAATCCTTTAACGATCTTGGAGGTTTATGCAAATTTGTCTGGTTTGTCATTATGGAAACTAATATTTCTGCAGTTCTGATCAGTAAAGTTACAACACAGTAAACATCAGCCATGCAGGGCTTAGGTTGGCTCATTAGGATTCTGCAGAGGTCATATGGAGAAATCACCCGGAACAATGAGACTGAGCCATAAACAATACAGTTTCTTAAGTGGGTAAACATCGGTGCATTTCCTATGTGTCAAAAAGACAACTTATAATCACAAGTATGGTGGAAGACTAAAACTAAGATCAGTTGGCTGTAGCGTTTTGTCTGACGAGACAAGTACACATTTCTTGGTCAACTTTGAAAACGATTTTAATTTCTAGTTGGAACAACTGGTTATGCTTTTAGTTTCAAAGGCATCTGAGCTAAATTAGGAGATGCCATGTAATTTATGAGAAAACAAACAGTTTTGTCGAATGATATGTATATTAGCAGTGAAAAAGCAGCAGCAGACATTACTGATTCTGAAAAGGTATTTGTTGAAGTGTGGATGGAAGAGAAGGAGCAGGGTTGAAAACACTTGAGTTTTTAATTGGTCTAATCAAAAACCTGATGTGTGGGGTGACAAAAGATTATTTCAATTTGCCAGAGGCAATCACTTTGATTACAAAATTGTGGTAATGTTTGTAAAGTAATTTCAATATGTTAATCATATAAATGCAAGACGGAAGTGCTTTCGATTACATGCCATTTTAAGACTGCACAGCTAAGGCACACATATAGGTTTAATTATTAGGGAAAGTACATTTTTAATCTAATGAGAGCCAGATAAAATGATTAATAATTGACCAGTTAGTTTATGATTTCTCTGTCAGCTCAAACAATAAAGCTGTGCGGCCACATAAATTTCATAAATATCCCTTGTAAGTTATTTACAAAGCAGTTCCTCCTTTTCAAGTGGAACTTGGTATGCAAATGTAATTCCAAGTCACTGATGAGACTTTGTTGCACTGGCAGTCTTTTTTAAGTTCTAGGAATGAAACTGTTTAGCTCACTTCATCCTTTGTTATAATAAAAAAAAAGGACTATTGGATTTAGAAGATATTATTTATGGAGAACTATTGCACTTTGGTACTGAAACACCGTTTGGTTTCCATTGTTGTAGATTGCCAAAGACAACGACAGATGCTGTGATCATGTTAGAGATGACTACTTATTCATGCAATTATTTGTCATCTGAATTTTACCATCAGCAAAGGAATGAGGGGGAATTTGGCATTTACCTGAAGGAAGCAGACTCCTGTTTTAGCAGATGGCTGTTCTATATTGAGGCTTTCCATGAACCCTTACAAACATTTCCTTGGCTGTAAAAAATCATGATGTCTGTTACGTCCCTGTCATGGAGCCAAACTACTTTTAAAACATACCACCAGGAAGAGTGCTTTCGATGATACTTGAAATAAAATCCCTATAGAAGGGAGTCAAAAAGTAAAGCATGGGGGAACTTCTCTCAAGGGATCAGACACTGTTTCTACAGAGCCCAACTTAGAACACACCACTCTCAAAAATCTGTGCTTTTCTAAAACACTGTTGCAGCATATTCTCGCGTTTAACCTCCAGCGTAACACTTTTCAAATGCATCGATGGATTTATTTGGGTCATTTTTTGCATGTCTAAACCCCAATTAAAATTACTGCCTAAAATAAAACAAAAAAACTAAACTCAACACTTTACCTTAAACTTCCTCAACTTTACATTGGGGATATATTTTCCTTTCAGCTACATGATCAAGTGAGTCATATTAAATTAATCTGAGTGATGAATTAGCTTCAGACAACGGTGAACAGTAGGAGATGATGCAATGTATTACACTTACTCTTCACAGCTTCAGGTTCGGGTAAAAATTTGATGTAGTGGGGAAGTGTCAATTCTACCAGCTACTTTGGTGGATGAGGCTTTCTGATCTATTTTCTGTATGAACACAAAGCTTGTCCAATACTGAGGCTGTGCTTGATGCGTACTGTGATGTGCCACTATCACTGGTATTCACTTTCACCAGCATGATACAACAGCAAGCTCTTATCAGACCAAATGAAGTGAAGCTGTAGTTTGATGGCTACATTATGGTTAATGTTTTGCAAAAAGAAAATAAGCTAAAATGTGGCGATGCATTCTTGGTACAATAAAGACCACAAAAAATCTAGACCTTAAACAGCAGTGTTTAAGAAGATAAACAACAGCGTAAACCCTCACTGACAGGAGTAGGAGGTGAGAGATAAAGAAGGTCTGGAGAAAAAACACGAAAATTAATTGAGAAATGGTGAGCAGGTTGTGAGTTACTTGTGAAAATCAAAACACCATAATAAAACACCACTTTGTCAAGACTGATGGATTTATGCTGCAGAGATGTAATTTTGCTGTCAGGAAGATACATTTCTAACATTTCTATGTAAGATCATGACACTTCGAAAAGCCAGATTATGATTCACATACACATAAATTTATTTGGCATTAACATTTCGGGCTAGAAGCTGTTCTTCAGTGTGCCAGAAGTAACATACAGCAAGCACATACAATCAATCATAAATAGTCGACCTAACACACCAGGCAGAATGACAGGGTAGATCCAACAACCAAACCATGGTGCACAAGTCAGTTCAGTGTGTTTGAACTGAAGGGGGAACAGAAGAAGGGCATCATCTGCCTCCAAATTTTTGTGCCAAATAAATTCATAATTAATATGAGTGCTGTCCTGCACTTCCATTATCAGTATTTCATTTAGGATTCAGCACCCAGTTTAAGTTTATGAGAGAGTGGAGCACATTATCATGTTTATCTCTTCACACACACTCATACACATTTTACTGCCAGACCCGCACTACAGGGGAAGGCCTGGAAACTGCCATGTCACTCACTGACTTACTGACTTACTGATGGACTTTTTTCAAAAATATGGAGCCTCCTAGTGGCAACATTAAACACCACACAAAGTGTTTGGGGGGAGACCCCAAAATCTGTGTTCCTTTCTGTTCTCCTGACCCTCCCAAATCTACATGTATTCTCAGTTCTACTCCTTTTCTCCTTGTGTTGTAGTGTACTCTAATCACACACTTAGGCAAAATAAATTTATTGACTGGAGTAATACTGACACAAATAGAAAATGCATTGTCATACTCTATAAGCAATATAATCATAAGAAGCTGGCAAGCATGTGGTGATGCATTGTTCGTACAATGCTTTGATTATATTATAAGATAAAATGTTTTGGCAAGTAAAAACTGCAAGTGGCTTGTAACTCTGAGAGCTAAATGCCACATGGACACATTTTCTTCCTCAGATTTTAGGTGTAATTTAAGTCTATTAGTGTACAAGAGTCTTCTGTTAATAGTACATATTTAGATGTTATTCTTAATTCAATCACTTTCCAAATGAACTATCACATTAAGCTAACATGTAGAAAACCAAGACTAACCTTTGATGTCATTAAGCCTAGACCTGCTCTGCTTATAGCACACTGGAGCTGCACTGTGCTTATGTGAGATCATACAAATCCAGATAATCTCTATATTACCGTAGTGCTGATTAGTGGACTTTGTAACTGACTGAGAACATGTACCCACATAAGGGAAAAACCACCCTGGATATCTCAATTACCATTATATCTACTCCTCTTACTTGTTACTGTGTATAGCGTAGTGTGTTGAATGTTCATTAGCACAAATTCAACTGTCCTAAGACATAAGAATAACTTATCTGAGATCCATTGATTCTCATTTTGTTGTACTTAGCTGTACTTTATTTTGAAGTTAAGAGTCTAAGCTTTAAAAGTTTGGATAAAAGAAAAAGAAAAAGTGCCACAGAAACATTTCTTATTACTTTATGGTTTTCACAACTGAGTCATCTGAGACTTGTCCCCAAATTAGTTTTCTAATTATTATTAATTATTTCTAAGTGAGTCAAGGTTTCACAGAAACTCATTTTAAATAAGAGGAAAAACACATCTGTATAAAAATAACATTAGTACAATAAACTCGATTGCACAGTTCTTTTGAGTCCACTTGTCCTCCAAAATTCAAAGACACAATCCAATAAACACTGTAATGAGCAAGTTTCCTCAGGAAGTATTCCACAGGGATCGCAACCGTACATAGGATGATAAGCTATGTTTGTTTCTCATTGTGAATTAAAATAATTGTTTCTGGGACCTTGAGTTATTTTATAGGTACTTTAAAACAAGCATTGAACTGTGAGTCAAGATAAAATTGGTAACAGTTTCTTAATGAAGAGCGACTAGCAGTATGGCACATCAGGAGATTCCTGTTGGAGTGATATAGATTTCAGAAATTTAAGTATGCAGCTATTTTAGTAGCACTCATGTTCAAGTATGCTACGTTTTCATGGTTTAAAGGGTCTAAGTGTAATTACTGCCTCAATATTGGCCTCTATCATTTAGCAATGAATGAATAACAACATATCACCTCAACAGTCTCTATGCCAGTCTAACCTCTATATTGTCTGAGGACATTTGCCAATAAGCATAGCAGACAGGAGAAAAAAAAAGTCCACATTTTAATTCTTATGGATTATTTTTAGGGATCTTGGCCTGATGATGTCTCCACAAGGAGTCATATGTAGGAGTCATACGTAACAAAGGCATTAGCCACTTATTGCTATTTGCTAGAATAATACAGAAAATAACAAAACAATGGGACAATACATAGAATAACAAGCAAAAGACACAGCACCCAAATATGATAATGCTACCCAGCTCCCAGGCTAACAAATTGCTGCACACGTTCCAGAGTATTTCGGGGGGTTAGGCATCTTGGGTGTGGGAGGGTACCACGCTTGAATGATAGGTGAGTTTTTCAAGCAACAACAACAACACAGCCTCAGCCCGCTTTTCTGTTTTTGAAGGCACAAATCTCTGGAGTGGGTGCACCGTGAGTTGATGACTTCGTTTCACTCACTACCATTCAGCAACCCGTGCTGATATTTACTAGTCATACAACATGTTAGGAAACCAGAAATAAACTTTATGCCTTTAAATACAATTTATGGACATAATTCAACATTGCCATCTTATGTACTTGAGTCTAATGATGTGTTCTGCATAACCCACCGATGACCTATTAATACAACATTACAGAGCTGCTGCAGAGATATAAAATTCCCTGGCTATGTAACATTTATGTAACTTGATGCATTATATGCAGCTAAATGCCTGATATATAAATGTATCACCAACCAGCCCCATGCCAGTAGCCATTGCAATCTAATATTATTCAAAATGCCTGAATGAAAAGGATATCACATGAAGAGAGACAGCTATAAAATCACCACAACTGAACCCGAGACCAAATTCCTTGTTCATCCTATTATATTACAGCAGTGCAATCCAGGGCAACTAACTGAATGAACAGTGCTCTGTGAACTCCTGATGACCCCAAATCTGCTGTGTGGTTCAAGAGGCTACTGCATTAACGCATATTCATCACACAGATAATTGCAAAGCCCACTCTGTTGCTTATGACAAGCCAATGTGACCACAATGCCACCAGCTCTTAATTTGTATTCTTAGAGCAATTCACATTCCAGTGCTCATGGTGTCCTCATTCAGTTCCTGTTTTATAAATGCATCTGTTAATTGATACTGTCATAATGCAATGAAGAAGACATTTGGAGCAGCTATTTACTGGATTACTTAAGGTGAAAAGAGCATCGCATACTCAGTTAACATGCTTAAAAAGACAGGCAAAATTGGTGGTAAGTGGAGTGTGATGGCAGTGTGATTAGCTGTGCAGGCCAAAGATGAAGGAAGAATGGGTCATCTCATATTTGGCCCAGCACCTAGTATGGATTAACTTTATTGGGGAAGCAAGATACAGTAGATGTGCGGATAGAGGTGAATAGGGATGTGCTACAACTACTTCTCTACAGCTACTCAAGTAAATTGGTAAAGAATTAATCTTGGGCTTCTGTGCCCTCAAGGAACCATGGGCAAGTCTAACTGATCAATGAGAATAATGAGTAATTATTCTGTGTACACTGAAGGTAATGGATATAAACAGGTGATTCACACCTGGAGTATGTAAAAGACAGCCAATAGTGCTTCAGATGGTCAATAAATAACCAGCCTCTAGGTTTAGATGGTCAGTAAATAACCAGCCTCTAGGTTTGTATTTCAGTAGATAGATAGATAGATAGATAGATACTTTATTCATCAGTAAACCAGGCGGACGAGTCAGTGGACAGAGTGAGAGCTGCCATCAGCAAGAGGTTGTTATTTTGTATTGACTGTCATTTAGGCTTTGTCACATATATAAGTGGTGCTGAAATAAACACAAAGTAAACTAGAAGGCACTCGGTAGAGTGAAACCTCCACCAGTGCTGAACAATCATTTAACTTGCAAAGCTGCAGCTTCCATAACAGTTTATTATAGTTATTATTATAATTTGATTTTCCAGGAAATTAGCACATGAATGCAATGCTGTAAAGTAGCTGACTTGTCCTGAATTTGAGACTTTCCCATTTTTCCTATAAGGACAGCGCACCTGATGAACATAACTGTACTCCGAAGAGAAAACAAGAAAACATATACATGAGTAATTTTGTGCCATTATAGTGAGGAACACTGACCTGGGCTGAACTGTTAATGTAAAATCTTAGAGGTAAAGCCAGTCTATAAAATTAGTTAGTAAAAATTCACTTTTGGGAGGAATGGTGGAAATCCTAGACCCAGATCACTACTTAAATCTAGTAAAGTGATCATTTTTGAGATATCCAACAGACGTTGGTGAAAACAAAACCTCTTGCCAACTTTACAACAAAGGTAAGCAGAACTCCTTTTCTTCCAGCAGATGCTGGAGAGATAATAAAGTGTTACAGTGGTGCCAAAAACCAGGATGATGGAACTGCCACCCTCCACCTAATGTCCCTTCCTTGCGGAAATCTCATTATGTTTAAAAACAACATGGAGTTTAATGAGATATTGATTTTAAAAAACTATATTTGACATAATTACCAATCCTTTAAATACACCCTGTTTAGCTATCATAAAATAGTAGTGAGAAGACAAGCTGGGCTTTGATTTCCAGCTGATGCTTGGCATGAGGCCCAAGAGCATCTACGCTCATCATCAAAGGATCAGTTACACTACATGAGGAAACACCTACGCTGACCCCCCCTGCCATGGGAGCAAAATTGCATCAGTGACCTTACATTGCATCTTCTGTGGTGCACCAAATTGAAACAGTTCTGAGCTTCATTGTTTTTTGATTTTCAATGTACCTATTAGCCTCTTTTCAGGGACGTCAGGTCATGAAAGGGGTCACCTCAGAGAATTTATTTAACAATCTCCCATCAATACCAAGCTCTGGCATTTTCTTCTCTACTAATAAGGTGGTTGATGTTATTTGCTGGAAAAAAGCTGCTCCATCCACATACTCACTCAATTAATCAAAGATATGTCAAATGTCAAGCCAGAAAAGATCAGATATACTCTTAATTAGGGATGTCCCGATCCAGTTTTTTTTTTCTGCCCCAGATACTGTTCCAAATACTTTAATATTTAGTATCAACTGATACTGAGTCTGATACTTATAATTGAGGTCCAACTCTGCCAAACGGTGAAATTTTACTTCATGAAATTTATTCATCTATTAATTAAATACAGTTTTTCATTTTTAACAACTGAGTCAAGCTCCAGTGAATAATGTAAAACTTCAATTAAAAGCCAAGCCAAACAGTCAGTCAAATTGGAACAGTTCTGATGTGTCAGGCTATTCAACCTATTTTAACCCTCACTTGTTGATAGATTATATCAGTCTCTGATGCTTTTCACACACGAGCCTTTTACTCCTGGCGAGCGGGTGGGCAGCTTCTCCTCATGTGCCCATGAAAAAGCTTCCTACACCGGGCACTGCGGCTGCAGTAGCCGCAGCCACAGTATGGTGTATGTTGTTTGTTTACAGAGCACACAACGGATTCAAGGTAGCTACTTTTATTCTCTCCTGATAAGGCATGCAGTTTGCATTGTTCTTTTATTTCTGCAGTGTGTTGTTTGGTGCTGGCTGCTGTAGCTTTCTGATAGAGCATAGTTTGGGAATCGTTGTCAAGCCAACGCTTGACCAATCAACATCTACAGCCCCACTAGCTCCTCCTAATACCCATTTTCAACTGTAGGAGCTTACTGAGGTGGATGAAACACAACAGATTGAAGTAAACATGGGATCGGATTGTGTATCGGTCAAATTGTACCCGATACTGATACATTAACATAAACCTGGATCAGCCCCGATACCGATACTTAGGACTGGCTTTGGACATCTAGATTTAAGGTAATTTTCTTTCTTGAAAATGTTTAGATGGACCTTCCCCTGACTGATTACAATACACTGCATGAGCAAGCTATAAATATATATATATTTTTTCTTTGTACCGTAATTCATAAGCCATGGATGTATCCAGTTTCAGTTTCCATGCACTGAATGTCATACTTTTTGTATATAACTCACAATATAAGATGAATTACATCACATGACATTTATTGGTAACTGACTACTGTATATTGATGACAGATTAATAATATCAAACTAGTAAATATTATGGATAGAAAATTATGAATGCAACAAATGCAATGTGTTAGCTTGATAGATTTAAGCATTTTGAAACTGATAAATGGATGCTAACTATGGAAAGATAAATCATGACTATACAGTATCAACTGCAAGTGCTACTTACATACCAATTCTCACTGGTTTGAGGCAACAAAGGTTTAGCATTGTATATCTAATAACTTCATCATAACTATCTCATAGCACATTTTGTTCATGGCCTGTGATAGTCAAAGCAATAAGCTTATCTGATAAAAGTACCTTTCTTGTGCATGGCAGTGGAATGTCAGCAGCACTAGTTTTATTCAGCACCTGCCTCTGAGGACAGTATTGGACTGGCCAGACCTCAGGGGATGAACAAAGAAAATGCCTTAGAGAAACTGTATGCTTTATGCTGAACTGGACATTTTGTTTAATGACATACCAGTTTATAGTATTTTAAGATTTAAGTTTTAAAGAAAGGTGAGCTAGTACCTGACACAGGTTCCTCCGTTGCGGCAGGGAAGGTGCTGGCAGACAGGTGGGTCACAGTTCTTGATGTTCCTCCCTCTCACTGCCTCGCCCACCAAGTAAATCTCCTTTGAGTTGACCTGAAGTTCTCTGATGCACCCAATGAATCTCTTCCCTCCCTTTGCGCCATCATGGATCTCCCGATGGGATGAACCATCCCCAAGAAATATGGGACCAAAGGTTCCCTACAAAAATGGTGGAAAACCTGTGATCAGCATTATCATTTACTGAATCACACTAAATCATGCAATGTATGTCCCTTGCAGATACTAGCTCAGCTGCAAGAAAAGATAAAAACAATTTTTCAATGTCAGTGCAAAAACAGTAATGCAGTGTTCTACTATAGTCTTCAGCTTTATGCAAATTTATATTAGCATAACCTAGACAAGTGATTTGATCTGACTTTTTCCTTTTTCATTCCTATGATGCTGGCATGTTATGATAGCACACATCCTGATAGAATGAGAGGGAGGTAGAATGTTAAAAAAAATCCTGCAAGCTTTCTTTGATGTGCAAGGTAATTAGGTAGAATTAATGTAGACCAATTCTGTGAACCGACAGCTTATCCTACCATAACGGTCAATTTAACAAGCAAGGCATAATTATATCTGCTACCAGAATAGGACTGCAAAACCGCTACCACAAGTCCATTTCATATTAACGTTGAATTACATATATTGCCAACCGAGCAGTGACCTCAGGTAATTCTTGTTCATATGAATATTGAATAGCACTTTCTTTGGAGATGTTTACATAGCACTTTCATAGCAGACTCATGACATGCTTCATGATTCATTTATGAGTGAGCAATCAACATTTATAAGAGCTCGATTACACACTCTTGCCAAGTTATGTAACATGATGACAGTGGAGTTCAAAATAAAACTCCCCTGGACCAAATGATTTTCAGTTTTATGCATGAATAAATTAACTCTATAGTTTATATGAATGTCTGCTGCCAACCTTTTGCAAATTCTCCCTCACTCAAATACCACATGATCCATCCTTGCCACCATAATCCTTGGCAACTTCAACATTATACTGGATAGAAACAATGAGCTTTTCCACTTTCTGTGAAAATGCCTGTAACATTGGTTCCTCTCACCCCCACAATGTTTTTAACATAGCTGCATTGGCCTTTAGTTAGACAACCATTGAGTTTGGACCCAAGCTTTATTATGATATGATTAGGCAAATCAAAGCCAAGAAAGAAAAAAAAAAGCAAAAGCAAAAACAAAACCATGGGAATCTCAATTTTTGTTGCAGAACTACACTGCAAAAATCTTTTTTGGACCTAACTACGAGATCATTCTAGCACCACTTTTTTATGCTAAGCCTCTACACTGAAATCCCTCTTGATCTGCTAAAGCTGCAAAGTGACTACGTTTTTATTAGGTACTTGTTGAACTATGCTTAAAAGCCTGTGGTAGTAATCTTCATCAGCTGAGTTATGGCTCTCATAGAAGATCACTGTGAAAACACAACACTGTGACAAACACCACTGTAACACAACATAACAAACCAGTGAACTCAGTCCATAATAATAATTCCAAACTATTATTCAAAATATGAAAGTAACCAGCTTTATTGGAAATGACTTTAACTTCTTACCTGTTTTCA
>OMKZ01014698.1:0-28473 GCA_900302535.1 Neoniphon sammara
ACTATCGTCATTCTATTTTGCATAAATATTATATTTATTTAGTTTTAATTTGTTCAGGAAGGATTCTAAACATCACTAACCAATGGCAGACCTTGGCCCAGAAGCACTAAACGCTCCAACCAACCAGACAGATTTATGGGCGTGGTCTTCTGTGAATGATTTACTTGCGTCACGTCGATGCTGTCCAATCCGGTGTCGCTAATGCTAGACACCGCCAAGATCAGATTGTGAGATGCACCACTACAGCAAGGCTAGCAGAGAGTAGACTGAAAAGGCTAACAAACAATTTGCTAACTTGTGGACCGCACCGGTAAGCAGCATTCACCGACCTGTAGCAAGCTAGGTGCTCCATAAAAAAGACAGCTCTTGACGTTTGCTAACTTATATGCTAAGCAGATATTTTACCCGTAAGTAAATATCTAAACGTTTTAGAAAATGCGCGGTTAGCCGACACACAGCTAACGACGACAATGGTACCGTTGAGCACCGGCAGTGTTGTCGATGACAGCTGTGGATTAGCCAACCAGCTAGCTAGCTAGCCCCCCTTGGCTAACACCGCGCCGTTACAGTTAATGCCTTCTCATCTGTTAGCTAGAACGTTTTTAGCCATAATAGCCCATTATCTCATTTCCAAATAGCAAATACTCGTAGCTAATTAGTTGCGAAGTGTTCATCGCCTGTACACTATGCATTAAGTTACCGAAGCTACTGTCAAATTTTGTTTATAACCATCTAATGCTAACGGAGTCGTTAGCAGGCTTTATGGTAACAGTGTTAATTAAATTACGGTAACCTAGCTAGCCTCCTATTTACGTTCTTTGCCGTGCTTTTGCAAACGCTCACGTCAGTAACTTTAGTAAGAGTTGTTAACTAACCTATTGTTATCCAAACTTTGCCAACGATAGCTAAATCGCTATTTTGCTAATGTTTGTTGTCAGATAAACCAAATTAACTAAGTAGCATAGCTCAGCCATACAAAAGAACAACATTATTTACAGTTCAGGTTTTTCTTGCAATGAAGCTGTAGCCAGCTGACAGCCACTGTTTGTGCCTAACTGCGAACGTGTTAGCCTGCTAATAAACATAGAACCACTACTATCTGAAAATCAGAGGTCCGTGGTTTGCAATAAAGCCGAATAAAACAAAATAAATGCATCAAAAGCCAGTAACGTCAGTTCAAATGTTGTGAATTATTTCAAGTGTCAATTTTAAACGTGACCGTACAATCCGAGTTAAAGAAAATGATTGTTACTACTTCGCCAACAACTTTATTTAACGCTTTTATTATTTAAGTCGTTTGTCTTTCTTGTTTTGAAAACGACCCCCTTTTACATACATACTCCAGCAAGCAGGAAAAACCCATCATGACTTGGTGGGGAACGTCAACAGGGAGAAACTTAACATTGTGCTAAAAAGTCAGTTAATCATTTAACATTAACGGAATATTTTTGCTATTTCCCTAGAATTAGAGAATTGATGAGAAAGTACTTCGACATTGACTAGTTTTGTTTCCTGTTTGGCGGTAGGGATTTAGACCTCCTCTTCCTCCATTCTCAAATGCCAACAAAAACAGCCGTCGAAGAAGCAAGAGTGCACTCGTAAGTGCACACAATCAGAATATTAACTTTACTTTTCGTGCACATGCACGCATATTCTCTAAATGTCAAACCAAACTTAAAGTTAGACTAAAATCTGTAATAGGCAATCAGTAATTGCTAAATTTTGATCAGAATCATTTCAAAACGTGTATAAGCTAACTAGCTAGCTAACGTCAGCAACCTTAACCCTAACTGTTAGCACTAGCTAGCTGAATTCAACAAAAGCTTGCTCATTGCCATCGCCTTACGATACGGATGCTGTTACTGCAACATGCAGTCTCAATGTCTTTACCCATATTTGAATATCACTTTATTCAGAAGGATATTTTGTGATGGTTTGCTGAAGTTAGCATGTTTGCGTTGACCTGTAGCAGAAGTTCGACGATGCTTCTCCTCCGGACGTGCTCAATACCTGAAGTAGGCCTTATGCACAGTTAGCATAGTAAAAGTTGTGAACATCTTAGGAGGGTTTAACTTGGTTTTGGACATGCACAGGGCTTTTTGAAATTAGTTCAAAGCATTATACAGTTCAGATTGGTTTTCAAAGTACATAGTTTTTCGTCAATGGTGACTTGCCTATATAATAATCCGCTAGTCAAGCTAACGTTAGTGGTGTAGCTTTGTACAATGTGTTGGCTACAAGCAGAACAGATGGGCCTCACTTCATAAATAAGTTGTTCAATGTTTAACATTTTTTTCTTTATAATATAATAAAAAAATACATTTACTCTCAGTAGAATAATACTTTTGACTTAGAATATGATAAGTTTGTCTTATCATTTTTTAATTAAAAAACAAGAATTCTTATGTATGAAGTTGGCTTCTAGCTGAAGAATATTATCACTATTTAATGGTGTACTCTCATTTTTGTTTCAGGAGTCTGATTAGCGATAAATAAAGGGAGATTTTCTTTTCAGCCTGAAGCTTTACTTCCCCGGTCCTCTGGGATCATGGCTAAAGATGTAAGTATCTGCAGACACTTGGACAGCATGAGGGGACTGTTTCACCAAAAATTATTGTTTGGTTTATATGAAAGTCTTGAGGCAGTTAATATTTGCACTTAGTTCATGTAACCTTAATTTAATATAACAAGACAGCCATATAATCTCAGCTTTCCTCTTCTGCACACTTTTTGTTTTGTTTTTTTAATTAGTGCATTT
Organism: Neoniphon sammara; assembly: GCA_900302535.1. Classification (NCBI taxonomy): domain Eukaryota; kingdom Metazoa; phylum Chordata; class Actinopteri; order Holocentriformes; family Holocentridae; genus Neoniphon; species Neoniphon sammara. Next base: position 2,759 of record OMKZ01014698.1, read on the forward strand.
TATGTTCAGGAACAAAATTGTGATTTTGTTCTTGTTCTCTACAGGCTGGTCTGATTGAAACGAATGGAGAGCTGAAGGTTTTCATTGACCAGAATTTGAGTCCTAGTAAAGGTAAGTTATTACTTAACATCTACAGTTACTGTACACAAGGCTCTTATGTTTTCCTTTACTATTTTTTATACTTTAAAGCTGGATCCCCCCACATATTTTTACAGTAAAATAGTTATTCAAATATAGAAAAGGTAAAAGCCCTGTGCAACACTGTGCTAATTCTAAAGTGCTCTTTTGTGTGAAATAAAAACAGATTGAGTAAGTTGAAGTTTTTAATAGACCTTAATAGGGATGGGCGATATGGACAAAAACAAATATCATGATATTTTTGACTGAATACCTCTATCGATATTGTGATGATATTGTAGGGATGACAATTGGTGCTTTCACAAAGTATTTACACAATGAGATTTTTGATAAACAATCAATAATGTAGATATGATAAACAAGTAGGTAGAGGCAAATAATAGAACAGCTAGAACAGTCTAATAAGTGCAGAAAACACTATCACTTTACTGTAATGCAGCCTTTAAAACCAGGAAAAGACAGCACTTCTGCCTCATCACGATATTACAATATCCAAAATCCCAGACAATATGAAGTCTTATATAATATCAATTTATATAAAATCAATATATTGCCCTGCCCTAGACCTTAGGCTCTACACTAGAGGGTATTTGTAATATAGTGCAGACCCTGCACAGTATAATAAAATGGATTAATCTCATTTCATTACGTATGCAGCAGTAGTTCTTGAATAGCGCTTTTGTTCACTGACTAACTCATTATAATTATTGTACTTGTTTGGGTAATGTTGGGTGATAACATTTGGCCTATAACCACATTCAGAGACTTGCTCCACAGATTACTGTTGAATTTTTTGACTGAGACAAACATACGCAAAGTGTTGCTACCTAGTGGGATACTACAGGGCTTGACAGTGTGAGTGTTTCACTCACATTTGCGACTAAAAATAGATGCTTGCAAACTGTAAAATGTATTTAGGAGCATGTGTCCGAATATAAGTATTACAAAATTCAGTCCGAGCAGCCCATATTCTTTTTTATCCCTCCAACAAAAAGGTCGATAACATAACAGTAACGATAATAGCGTTCACTGCGCTGAACCAATGCTATCTGTGGGGGGAAAAAAATCTTGTGATCCACCTGTCAGCTGAGGACTGCTGCCTGAGCAGGCCTGACGAGCCAATAGTGTCGGGCTGCATCCTTGGAGCCGCAACGAGAGGACCCTTTTTCCCCCCTTTTTTTCTATATTTGTTTGGAAAGGAGGTTAAGGTTAGGGTTCAGAATGGGCATACGCTTTAACCAGTGATATCCTTTGTGTCTAAATGGAGTGAGCAGACTTTTTTTTGGCATTTAGAGAAGAGCTACTTTGTTAGAGACGTTCACTGTTTATACAGTTTAACTAGTTTATAGAGTTTAAGCAGTTTAAAGAATAAATAATTACATAATTGTCAAATAAATACAGTTTGAAGCAGAAATAATTTAAAACGTAGTGTACTTTTGTATTCAAATAAATAATTTTGCTTGTAAATATCTCCTCATATTTCTTTATTAAGGAAAAACACATTATTTGATAAATTCTTATTGCGCCCCAAAAGTTGTTTATGCGATCCAACATTTTTTAACTTAGGAGCACATGTGCTTCTTGGGGAAAAAAGTAAGTGTCAAGGCCTGTACTAGCATATCCAAAGAGCTTACCTTAAAAATATATGCCCAACCCGTCTGCACATGCTGTAGGCTACTATTACTGTCAGATCACAATATATACACCATCATAAGTGATTTCTCAATTTCATTGCAAAATATAAAATCACTGAGTTACCGGATTCACTGATTTTATTACATGATTACCAGGATGCCATCTTTACTAGGACTGGAACTGTGCACAGGTCAGCTGATGGCACACGAGTGACACTGGCTGCTATACCTTTGCTGTAGTCCAAACATCATTTCAAATACTTCTCACTGCCAGAAGGATAAACAAAGTGGGGATTCAGGGAAATCCTGGATTTCAGGTTTACTTAGCCCCGATCTCAGAGAGCAAATGGTTTTCTTGTAGGTCTAATCTTCAGGTGTAGGCCTGTGTGTGGTTGCAGCTGGACAACAGGGGGCAACGGAGCTCCAGTGAAGAGCTCAAGTCTATTATCTGGTCTCCTCTTATGCCTTTTATTAGGTGTCCTGTCTTTGGTCACTGTTCAACCCACTGCTGTTCCCGTGGCCAAACAGCTACTGCCCAAAACCCTTGGGCCGTCCAATGTGAACATCGCTCCACACATGCAACATGTGCCACACATGGTGAGTGATGTTTCAGGTAGCTACCAAACCAGTCTTCAAATGTCAAAATTTCTGTGCTGTCAAAAACACATTTTGTCATATAGTTGAGACCCTTTCACCAGATATAAGGAGTTTGGCCATCTGAATTCAGCCATTCACAGCCACTTGATTAAAAAGAAGTATACGTTTGCTTGCTGAGTTTCTCCTCTGTGTGCCTTACGGTTGTGTAAGCCCCTCAATTATCATTGTGAGGTGACCGGGTGGGTTGGGGCAGTTGATCCTAAGCTTATCAACTCTACAGTCAGCAGGATTACTTCCATCATCCCATTATATACAAGGAATATATACATAACGGAAATCAGCTTAGATATCTCCCGAGTGAAGGAATAGAGCACCTGCATCCTAGATGACTGACATTAACATCTAAATTTCACCTCATAGCTTCAATAAAGCTTTTATCTCTAATCTTCTCAGTGTGCACCTTCAGGAAAAACACCCCCTAATTGGCTGTATTACATACCAAGACTTGTACACACTTATTGTTGGTTGAGAACAAGTTGTAGTTTAAGTTTTATTATGCCTGGAGCCTTCGATGAAATGGAAGCAGTGCTGAATATTATTTGAATGACTCTTTCCCCCCTCTTGATGCTCCCTCCTTTATAGGTCATTGGAACACCTCAGAGACCCACTGTCTCCAATACCATACTGGTAAACAGCCCACATACACCCAGTTCGCAGTTTCTCACTCAGAGCCAACCACCAGATGCCTCTCCATGGTCATCAGGGTGAGTCCTCATAAGGCCCTAAAACTTAAATATGATCGGAGCATCTACTTATTAGCAGATGTGGAACTCAATGTCAGTTCATATCAAGAAAATTAGATGGATAGACTTTGGCGTACTAAATATTGTAATTGATGTGAAAACCAATTGTTGCAAGGGATCTTTTCTATTTACAGGAAGCGTGGCAAGAAAGGGGAAAAGAATGGGAAGGGTTTGAGGCATTTCTCCATGAAGGTGTGCGAGAAAGTGCAGAAGAAAGGAGTCACTACCTACAATGAGGTGGCAGACGAACTGGTCGCAGAATTCAGCTCTACAGACAACCACATGTCACCCAATGACTCAGTGAGTGCAGCAGCTGAGCATAAGACAACCTTTCTCAGAATGATGCAAAGCTATATACTGTAACTGCATAATAATCAATTCAAGCTCATTATGAGGGAACACTTTGCATTAGACTGTGAAATAGATGTGAACAGTCACAGACTGAACTGATCTTTGGACATATAAATCAAAATACACAGCAAAATGATCCTTTTGATAGGGTTGTAATGGAAAGAGTTTGTTAGATGATCAAGAAGGTTCAATCAATAACTGGATTGATGCTGCTCATGTCAGTGGTAACTTGTCCATGAAGTTAGTTTATTTTAACATTCAGCTACTTAAACTGCTGTGATATCAATGTTTTCTTTAATCTCCAACAAAATTTTAATTAACTGGAAATATTCATAGACTAATTATTCCTTATTTGCAATTTCCCAGCTTCATTGATTATGTTTTTAGTAGGGCTTCTATGAATGTCAGTTTTTATTAGCTGTGTCTGCCAGCTAATGGTAGGTGACATACCTATTAAATGGCTATTATTAAGTTGTAAAGTTTCTGTTACATGAAATTTACATGGGCATCCCTTAATCTAGCTATGTAGCCACTCATACTTAATCACTATGGGAATCCCTGTACTGCTGAGAGATAAATAGGCCTATTATAATCATACACACATCCTCTACTAGGTGCCAGACTAAGCCTCTGAACTGCTATCATAGAAGTTATATGAATATAAACACCATTAAATGTTGCTCAAAATGAAGTAATCTGCAACTGAGCCATCCCTCCTTAACCACCTTTTAAAAGACATTCACAAAATCTCTAATGTCACTTCATTTTGTGTTTAAGATTAACTGTTACATCTTCACCCATCCACCAGGTGCTCGAATGGTGATCAGTTGAATGTAGAAAACAATTCGGCAACACAAGATGACTGACTGGAACCAGTATGCCATAACCAACATGTTTCTGCGCACAGGCTTATTCAGAGTAATTCAGAGTGAATAAAAGCACATATTACGTATTCCCCATTTTACTAGGATTTAATGAACTGAAATAAATGTAAATGAGGCAGGTTGACAAAACTCCAGGAATGCTACACAATGCCTGGGACATGACGTCATCATGGTGGTGTAGACTCATTCTAGAGAACACAAAAAATCAAGATCAACACATGGTATAAACTTATGCTTAGAGTGGATGATCTCATTAGATTTTGAAGAACCTTTCTGCATAGATTTGCATATTAATGAGGAAAAACCCATTTTTTGGCACTGTAACTCCATGGATTAAAATATTGAGTTTATAATAATGTTCTTTATACGAAGAGAGATATGTTGACACACACTTGCCATTTTAAGACATTCATTATCTTAATTGATAAGCTCATTAGCATAACTGATTGTTTAATACATCACAGTGAATATGGCTAATTGTTAGGCAGCTCAAATGCCTCTTTTTCGCATAAATATTTTGAAGCCGTGAGTGTGGAGAAAAGTCTGCACATAAGCTTCCTGTATAAGTAAGGGTACTTGTACAGACTTTTCTAACAGAACTTTTTCCATACATTTATTTTACCTAGTTGGTTACATTACATTGCAAACTATATTCTTTAGCCCTATTCTCTGGCCCTATCTTTTTACCCTGGAGAAACATGTGTTGACAAAATGTTCAAATCACGTATGTCTTTCCATTTTAGCATGTGTATGACCAGAAGAACATTCGGCGGCGTGTGTATGATGCACTTAATGTGCTCATGGCCATGAACATTATCTCTAAAGAGAAGAAAGAAATCAAATGGATCGGCCTGCCCACCAACTCAGCACAGGAGTGCCAAAACCTCGAGGTACACACAACGCTCATGGAACTGATTTGATGAGTGAAAAACCATTGTCCCATCACCTTGCCCCGGGTGTCTGTCTCCCCTCTGCATTTTTCCTGTTTTGTCACCCTTAATCACACATCATTATTCTATTCTTTTATTCTCTGGTCACTGCAGGTGGAGAGACAAAGGCGGCTGGAAAGAATTAAGCAGAAACAGTCACAGCTTCAGGAGCTGATATTGCAGGTGTGCATAAATGAATTGTGTCATATGTCCATCAGGATGCAGATTTACACAAACAATACTTTTATGTTGTCTGCTTAAAAGACCTCATTACAGTCTACAGTCTGCCAGTCCGGCTTTGTAAAATATAACCACTTTTGTCCAAGATGTAATAATGGTAACAGCTCTCTACCTTCACTATTGTGTTACAGCAAATAGCCTTTAAGAACTTGGTGCAGCGGAACAGACAGACAGAGCAGCAGACAAACAGACCCCCACCTCCCAACTCTGTCATCCACCTTCCTTTCATTATTGTCAACACCAGCAAGAAAACGGTCATCGACTGTAGCATCTCCAATGATAAGTATGTGTTTGTGTTTTCAGCACTGTTATGTCAAAACTTATACTAGGTGTGGAATTGCCTTTAAGGCTTATATATTTGTATGTTTGACAGAATTATTAGAAAAGCAATGTTGGTTTGAGATGGATTTGCGCTGCGATCAACTTATAAACTTTTTGTATTGTTGGGATGCACTGACCTGATATGCAGCATCAGAACCGGATCCAACATCAGAACTGGATCCAACTAAGCAGTGGGGTAGCAGTCATGGAGAGTTGCGCAGCGAATTGTAATGTTTGCAGTGCAGTTTTTTAAGGGGTCACAGCAGAGCTAATTACAATCCTAATTTACTCAGGCGCTTGAAAAGAAACACCTTTCGAAGGAGAAAGTGTTATCACAGATTCTAATATTGTCTGTCCCATCTTTGGCCTTCACTCCACATTGAGTCAAGTTTACGATGTGCCATGTATTAAAAAAAAAGTAAACCTTTTTATATTTAAAAAAAATATGACAATTGTTACCCTGTATCAGCAGAAACCCAACACTTAATTTGGATTGGTAGTGAGGACAAAAAAAACTTGGATTGGGACATCCTTACTATGTTAAAAATTGTTTATTATCCACCTTCTCTTAATCTTTCATTCTTTCTCCAACCCATCTGCAGGTTTGAATACTTATTCAACTTTGACAGCATGTTTGAGATCCACGATGACATTGAGGTGCTGAAACGTATGGGCATGGCCTGTGGTTTGGAGGTGGGAAAGTGTTCTCCAGAGGATCTGAAGATGGCACGCAGCCTGGTACCCAAAGCCCTGGAACCCTACGTCACAGGTCAGAACCGAATCCCCTAATATGCTATATTAGATTGACTGTCCTCTGAACTGTGGTGTAAGTGTGCCACACTGTATTCATATAGCACAGGGAATTCATAATTATCCAGCTGTCCACTATTAAAGGCATCTGTTCATGGCTTATTTTATTCATTTGAGATGCTCAGGGTGGCTAGGGAAAAGACAGCAGCTTTTTTGTCTGTTCAGTTAATTCAATTATTTAGCTGTTCCTCTTCAGCCAAATGTTTTCTTTTCCTATTGACATTCGCTATCTCTTTTTTTGACCTTGAAAAGTGAATCAAAGTGCCGTACGCTACATAGTTCTCTTGACTTAACAGCTACTTGCCACTAATGTTAAGCTTTTTTGTGAAAAATAAAATGTTCAGCACTGTTGCATTGTGATCTTTTTCTGTGCATTTTATGCATTAATGAATTAATCATTTAATATAATATGCTGTTCTTTGGGTAGCCGGTTTATAGGTTGTGTCCTTCCTGTGTGATATAAGCAATTGCTACCAAGCGATTGGTTATTGTTATGTGATTTCAGAAGCCATTCTATTGTTGCTCTTAAATTAAATCTTTGTGGTAAAACATTACTGCAGGAGCAGCCTGTGATCATTAGCCCTGCACACTGAAGAGCTGACGTTAATGATAAACCATGAAGTAACACATGATGCTACTTTGACCTGACAGAATAAAATCTGATAAAAATATATTGCATGATTTTTATTCAAAGGATAATCAGCATAATATGGTAGTTATTGAATTTATTGAATCTGGCCCGCAAGAGTCGCTGTCCAGTGCTGAAGTTTCGAGGCCTGTCATGACACCTGTGGGCTGTCCAGTGCTGAATGCATCATAAGGACTGCGTCAAGAAAAAAGTGCTCACAGAAGTATTATGAATACTTGTTGAGGAATTGTAACATGTATTTAGTTAGGGGAAAAAAAGATTTCTTGCAGCCCAGCTCTGCACCATGCTAGATAACCACTGCACATTTAGTGCCACTACTGCTCACATATTTGCAAGGTAGTGACTGCATGTGATTTGTTAGAGTGACATGCAGTACATTAAGGTATTGCAGTTTTTTATGCAAATGCTTCTTTGTCTCTTTGTTCACAGAGATGGCAAAGGGTCCCATCAGTAATGTCTACATCACTGGAGGGTCCTCTGCTAATGGAGCCCGTTACCCTGCAAGCAGGTGAGACGCCTCAAATGTAATGGGGCCCATGTGAAAGGAAGGAGGACATAATACTTTTATTAAATTTATGTCTTATTATGCTCACTCTTTCCCTTAATGCCACTTTTTCCAACTTTCATTTATCTTGAAAAAATGAACCTATTTTTCCTTGCTGCAGTGATAGTGGTGCTGATGGTACCGTGGCCTCCAGCTCTAACGACTCTCACTACAGTGGGTCTCGTGTGGAGACTCCAGTGTCTTACATGGGGGATGACGACGAGGAGGATGACTACGATGAAAATGACGACGAAGACTAACCTGCCTCTCTGCGCCTCGCCTCTCCAACAAGCACAGTCCTTCAAACCACCGTCACCATGGGATTTTAGTCCCCTTTCGTGTGTGCTCCTGGAACCCTCTCTCCTCTTTCCCCTACTTGTATTTCTCTCAGTCTGGCTTTCTCAGGGGTGTAGATGAATATTGAGAGTAACAAAGGTGTGCGCCGCACCCTAGCTTTTCTGCTCCTGAATCACATGTGCACCTGCACCACAGCTCTGGGGGAACTGTAGTCTATGGCCTGGGCACCATGCTGAAGTCTTTGTATGTCTAATCCACTTTTCAATAAGCCATCCCACTGAACAATAAAGCAAAAACCTTCTGTACAACCCACTGCTGTTGGAGAATGTATAGTGTACTGTGTGTGAAATAGTTATCCCTGTTATGTTATGATTGCATTTGGCAGACCTTACGATCCAGTGTTCCAAGATGGCCAAATGGTCTGCTTTGACATACCGTGTCAGTGCAACTCCATGGATCCGGAATGGCCTATCACAGTTGCCATGGCATCCCAGGATGGGGCTCCATCAAATGTGTTGATGCTTTTTTTTTTCCTTTTGTTTGTTTGTTTGTTTTGGGACAATAATTTGAAACAATTTCTTACCCCCTCCCACTGTGTTGGGTTGGCTTCATTCTGTTCTGTAGGCAGCTGCTTTCCTGATCTTTTTTGCTCGTTTATTTTTTTGTTTTGTATTCTGGAGTTGTTGAGGAATTCTCCATCACCGCCCTGTCACACCTTGGTAGTGTTTACATAAGAATGGCACCAGCAAGGTAAAGACCTCCATAAACCAGGCTCCCTATAGGAAAATAAGCTTTGTTTGTTAATTACGTATATGGATCCTATGATGATTGTAGCTTATAGTATCCTTTAGAGGCCAGTGGTAAAGGTAGACCTGAAAATTGATGTATGAAATATGTGGTTGTATAGGTCTTTATGAACTCCCTTCAAAGATCTCCTTTTTAAAGCTGAGCAACACATGTACTGACTCTTCCAAATACCTTTTTCTGTAATCTAATATAAGTTTGCAAATTAAATATAGATTGTTTTAATAAGTTTGTATCCATAAATTGTGTGGTTTTGTCACAAAATCGCATAACATCAAGGTCAGCTATTGATGATTTGGATTAACTTTGGTTTCTTTTGTAAAAACATTTCCAATTGGATAAACTGGCTGACACAGATCCATAACTGATGCCCAGGCAGTAAAATTTGATATTCCACCATATTGAGCAGTTGGTCTTATGAGCAAGGTTGTTACAACAGATGCATTAGTCACATGCTCTACACACTTGAAAGACAAAGTATTTAAAGAAAAGTTAAGGCTAATAGAACTAATAATTAATAGAACTTAATAGAACTGACTTAATTGAGACTCAGGTCCAGTGGTGTCCAGCTCTTGTCAAGGACTGATTTGTGTGACAGCAATTGGCTGTCACATGGCCAATAGGGCAGCAACAACTGCTTCAGTCCACTGAAAAAATAATACTGTCACTATGTGAATAAATTTTATACCACCTAAAAGTTCTTTACACAAAGACATGGGACAAAAGTAAATTTTATGGACAAGGAAAAAAACATTCAGCAGTTCACGTGAAGTTGGAAAAGTCAAAAACGTTGTGGGCAAGTTTTAATGCAAGTGCATTTTAAATGTTGATAACAGATAAGGCAGCCCTTATTACCCAGGCAGTCACCAAAACAGAAAGTCAATCACTTAAGTTCACATGCAGTACATTCAAAGAATTTTATATTTCATAGCATAACTTAAATGCAGACAGACTTAAATATGATTTTAAAGCAATGATTCCAACCTAATTGGCCAAGAAATTCTAATTTCTGTATTGCAAAAAGAAAAAAAAAAGGGGAATTTCATTTTGGATGGTTTGAAAGGTCTTCAAGTTAATGATTAATCAGATATGCTTCTCGAAACCTGAACTATCTCAAGACAGTATCTGATTCATCACCATTTACGTTAAGTGGTGTTGCACTGCCAGCTGTGGTTTTACTTTTGAGCTGCTACTGAACTGACCAGGAACACTCCAGCTGCATAGGCTGCCTGTACTCTGTTCCTTCTGTTGTGCTCTCACACTTTGTCTGGGGCATTAGGGTGTTAATGGATTACTGAAAGGTGTTGACTCAGGGGTGTGTGTGTGCGCATGTTTGTGTGTGTGTGTGCACGCATGCGTGTGTGTATGTATATGTCTGTGTGAATGAGGGGGGTAAAGCGCTCATCAGTGTGCTGGGATCTAGTCCAGACACTCGCCTCAGGTCTCCCATTTCTCTCTCATGCTCCCTCTGTGTGCTCTGTCACTCCTCTGTAATCTCTGTTACATCTTCTGTTCTTTCACCCTTGCTTTTTTCTTTTTATCTCCTTGCCCCAGCACATTAGTCAGTACTTTTTATCCTCTCCCTCTGATTTCTCTTTGCAATGTTTTCCCTCTGAGCTGCCCTGCAGTGACTCGCCCTCAACATGGATATTGGAGGCCTGACCACAGTAGTAGCCAATTCTGCTTACATTAATGCTCGTGGGAGCATTGATGGCAGTGCAGCAGCAACACGGGACAAGAAGTACCTCGCCCGCCTCAAGCTACCCCACATCACCGTGTGTGAGAACTTGAGGGATACCCTGGATTTGGCCTTTGACACACTTGTGGAACAGCCTATTGGTAAGCGCCTCTTCAGGGAATTCTTGGATGCAAATCAAGAGTATCATGGGGCTTGCCGGCTGTGGAAGGACGTTGAGAGCTATGACTTGGCAGAGGACGCTGAAAGGGCAAAGAAGGCCTCCAAGATTGTCCAGCGCTATATGGACCCTGCTGCCAAGCATTACTGCCCCTTCCTGTCTGAGGACATCATAAATAAGGTGAAGGAGGGCCAAGAGGCTGCTGGGGATGGACTGTTTGCCGATGCACTGGCCTCAGTTTTGGAATATCTCCGGGAGGCCCCCTATACTTTCTTCATGGAGAGCATGTACCTGAAGAGGTTCCTGCAGTGGAAGTGGCTTGAGATGCAGCCCATGGACGCAGACTGGTTCTTAGATTTCCGTGTGCTGGGGAAAGGTGGGTTCGGGGAGGTGTCTGCCTGTCAGATGAAAGCCACAGGAAAGCTATATGCCTGTAAGAAACTCAACAAGAAAAGGCTGAAGAAGAGGAAAGGCTATGAGGTGAGAGAATAAACAGCAGTAACTGTAACTGTTGCCTCCACTGATGAGTCATATGTGCCTTTGGCCTTGAGCTTAAACTCTGAATTCTTGGTCCTTGTACATTAGACCGCTGAAGTGGGTAGTTTCATACTATCCTCCAATGTCTATCTTCTTTAATTTGAATGAAGACATCATGGCAAGAGAGACATCTGACATTGAGGCTGCTCTGATTTATATCAATTATGCCCAAACCTTTTGACGTGGAGGCCAGGGCCAAAATGAAATGGATGGTGCACCGCAGGCACTGGGCACTGATGATTCCAAATATATTGACCAAATAGTCAATTTATCCTTAAATCTCGGGAATTGTTTGGATAGTCAAAATTTGAAATTTGGCCCTAGCTCTACTTCAGAAATCTGTGGTTTTCATAGCTTTCTTTCACATGTCCGTAGCACTGGGCATTGTTGTTTCCCCGAGTAAAAATGTTTTCAGGTGACATGCATGCAATGTCTTAATTATTTAAGGTGTTTCGCTGGGTTTATGTTCAAGAGCATGTGTCTTGCAATGAGCAGGCTGTGATGGTGCTAATCATCTTTGTCCCTGCCTTTGTCTCTTCTGGCCTTAGCCCATGGTATTAAACACTGAGACAGGGATAGAGTGATTACTGGGAGCTTTAGTGAAAAGCCGTTCTGAATGGAACTGCTTGGCATGGTTATATCTTGCCCTTGACTTGTCTGGGGTCATTGTTTTAAAAGTATTCTCACCTCTTAATAGTTTTTAAAAATGGAAAGGAAAACAAACATTTTACTACAATCACACATTTTCCATTAACCCCATGGAGAATGTGTGTTAGTTTTCTCTTTAACTGTAAAGTTTTCTTTTAAAGATGGCATCTGTAAAAAAATGCCTTGTATTCAAAACTGTGTCGTAATTTTTGTCCTGTAGGGTGCCATGGTGGAGAAGAGGATTCTCGCCAGGGTTCACAGTCGTTTCATCGTGTCGTTGGCGTACGCCTTCCAGACCAAGGAAGAACTTTGTCTGGTCATGACCATCATGAACGGAGGAGATCTCAAGTACCTTCACAGTCTGAAACATCCTCACATTTCAAAACACAATCATACACAGACAAGTCATTACACCTATTCCTTTATTCTCTAGAACTTTCTGGCTGTTTTATCCTCAGACTTCAAAGTTTGGCTCACAGTACTTATGTTTGGCTGCTGATAAAAATGATCTCTGCCAACAGGTGTGACGTCATCTCAAAGACTTTTTTAACATGTTTCATTTCTGCTGTAGTTAAAGCTGACAAGCTGGAGCTAAATGTGACAATCTCCCAAATGTGCTGAAATTGGGCAAATCATGACATTGAGCCCATAATTCCTGATTACAGTGTAATTATAATTGAATAGATTATACACACTAATATGCTCACTGGAGTGTTCTCACCAGCTGAACCACGCTGCATGTCTCTGTAAGCAGGCACATGGGCATGACTGCACATGTTGAAGAAATGTCACCAGTCATGTTCAGCATCAATGACATTCATGATTGCAGGTGTTCATTCAGAATCACAACTGTTGAGGATATGTGCACATGAATTACAGGAGAGAGGGCTAGAAACTCATTTTTGATGAGGCACCTCATCAAAAATGAGTGATAAGCTTTTAGAAAAAGCACTGGATACATTTGACAAATTAAGCTATCGAAAAATGGCATTAGTTACTTAAAAGCCAGATTTGTCAAAAAACACTTTAGTTCTTTTAAAATCACATTTTCATGTAATTTGCAGAACCACAACACTCGGCACGTACACAAGTAATTCTAGTTTTCTCCAGCTTGAAAAATATGACTTTTGTACCTGAAACTGGTTTTAAAAAGTCTTTCCCTTACACTGGCAAGAGATATATGTATGGTGTTTCACAAGCATATAGATTACATATCTTTTTATCCATTATGAGAGACAAAACCTAATTTCTCTCTTGTGCACTGCCTCAGATACCACATCTACCTGGTGGACGAGAACAACCCGGGGTTTGAAGAACCTAGAGCCTGTTTCTACACCGCTCAGATCATCCAAGGCTTGGAGCACCTCCACCAGAAAAGGATCATCTACAGAGATCTCAAACCAGAGAACGTCCTGCTAGATAATGATGGTACCAATTTTTTGGCAAATACAGGACCATATATATCTTACCATCTGTAAATAATGGTTAATGAAGATATCTTTTTATGTCTTTGATCAGGGAATGTGCGTATCTCTGACCTGGGTCTTGCTGTAGAGTTAAAGGAAGGCAAAACACAGACCAAAGGCTATGCTGGAACACCAGGTGTGTCTCACCTGCATCTAACAGATTCTGTCATTAACTAATATATTTATAGGTATAATTTCACAGTTGTTGGAGCTCATCAATGTATTTTTCCCACTATCTTGCCCCATGCAGGATACATGCCACCAGAGATGCTGAAAGGGGAGAAATACGACACCTGCGTGGACTACTTCACCTTGGGAGTGACGCTGTATGAGTTCATGGCTGCCAAGAACCCCTACAGGGAAAGGGGGGAGAAGGTTACTTGCCTTTTGTCCAACCATGGGCTTTATCCTGTGCACAGAATGGGTAACTTAGAGAAATGAATAGGTGGAATTGAGTCTAAGAGTCAGACTGGAGCTCACTGGTTATTTGTCTCCTGTTCAGGTTGATCGTGAGGAAATGAAAGAACGAATCATAAATCGGGAAGTGGATTATCCAGAGAATTTCAGTGAACATGCAAAGAATCTCTGTAATGGGCTGCTGGCCAAAGATGCTGCTCAGAGGATGGGCTTTAAGAATGGCACCTGTGATGATATCAGAGCGCACCCCTTCTTCAAAGACATCAACTGGAGGAAACTGAATGCAGGTATTACTTCTATAAACCAGAACTTAATACCAAATTTGTTACATGTGCAGTAGAGAAGGAAGGCTTACTTTTCTAAACTAGAAATTTACGTCACAATTTAATTTTTCTGTCCCAAGTGAATAACCAATTCCTTTAGCACGTTTTGTATATCACCACCACAAATTTGTTAAATTAAGGCATCAAGCCCTGGTGATGATTTCAATCCTCTGAGTGTGATGGTTTTATTGGTTGACTGACTGATTTCTAACTTGTCTCACATTCCCAGGTATCTTACCTCCTCCCTTTGTTCCTGACCCTAAAAGGGTGTATGCTAAAAGTTTGGATGATGTCGGGGCGTTCTCCTCAGTGAAGGGGGTGACCTTGGAGGAGCCTGACAAGAACTTCTTTGACGAGTTTTCCTCAGGCAACATCACCATCCCCTGGCAGGAGGAGATGATCGAGATGGGCATCTATGGGGAGCTCAATGTGTGGGGTCCCGAAGGCAGCCTGCCTAATGACCTTCGGAGGGAATCCATACTAGAGCAACCAAAGTCATCAACCTGCTGCATATCATAGAGTCCTTGTCATTGAGATCCCTCTGAAACATCAAACATGACCCTCTACAGTGTACAGACAGACTCTCAGGTCTTTAGAGGACACAGGATGGACGACTTCAATACTCAGGACAGACAAGTCTCTTCTGAACTTTTTAATAATAGAATCACAACAATTTGAGACTAGAAGCAGAGACACACTTTCTTTCATCAGTGGGCACAGGAAGTGACAAAAACAGGATGACAAGTGCCATGGAGGTGGATTTCTAACTTGGAAAGGACTAGAAGATAGGTTCAAAGGATGAAAAAATGACGCTTTGCATCGTATCACTAAATTCTGTGATCACTACTCTCTATCTTCAAATCATCTTTATGATTCAAATCATCTTTATTGGCATGAAACTCAGTATTTGTTGCCAAAGCAAACAAGAGAATTAATAAGGAGTAACAACTATATGCAATATAGTTGTTACTATATTACATATAGTTACATAATTATCAGACTGTCAGTAAATGGAAAATTAAATCAATAGGACAGTTTAACAAAAAGCATTAGTAATAGTAATAAAACATGGAAATATGATGTATCCTCTGTTCTTAGAGGATCATTAGTTGTTCCTGTCTCTGTTGGTGACAGGATGTTACATATCTAGCACACTCAGTTTCTTCTCCAAGTAATAACTGGGGTTGCATGTCAGCAGAAAGGTTTTAAAGGTTCAATTTATCATGAAATTTGAGGAAGTAAACGTCTCTAATAATTTTGTAATGTGTGCAGTGGAGAAGGAAGTGCAACTCTGTCTCCACCTTTGCTTGGGAGCAGAGTGAACACAGCCAGGTCTGCCTGTGTCGGCCTGTTTTTGTGGCCAGGCTGTGCTCACTGAGTCTGTATCTTGTCAAGGATTTTCTCAGTTTAGAGTCAGTCTTCTTTACAGTGTAACTGATCATTTTCTTTTTTGTTTGATTATTATTTGGTTGGGCCAGATTAACTGAGGGCTGCCCTGAGCCTCAGGATGAGCTGGCAGAGGGAAACCCTTTCACTGCTAACTTGGAGTTACTGGTCTTCAGGTGATTATAGAATTTGATGGCTCGTTTTTAAATATTTAATATTAGTGGATATTGGCATAATATAATTTTGCCCTCCATGTATAATTAGTAGTATTTCTTTTCACTCCAAGAATTGATTTACTGCATGCCGGGTCTCAATTGGATGTTTGTCCCATTTTACAAAATGGTACAAAGACCACAGAATGCAGTTGGTTCAATAATTCATTTGAAAATTTGGAGCCAGGTTATCAAATTTAATTTTACTCTTACATACACTGCCCTTCTGGCTTTCTCTCTCTCTCTCTCTCTCTCTCTCTCTCTCTCACACTGTTTCATCCTCCATCTTGCTGGATTTCTCTGTCACTCTGTGTGTGTGTGTGTGTGTACATGCATGCATATGTGTGCATGTGTGTGTAGGAATGTTTAATTATGGTAATGCTTTTAGGTTCAAAACACAACAGGTACATTTTAAGCAGGTATTTGGTTATGTGGTGATTTTGGTGCTAAGTGACCAACACATATTTAACATTTAATTTAAAACATTTATTCCCCTCATCTCATGTCTGCTGCTATGTAGTGTATGCAGTTTAATGTAGACTACTTTTCTTTTCTTTAAATTGAATCCAATCTCCCTAAATCATGTATATATGTAGCTAAATTATACACTGCTGTCAATTTATGTACTATAAACCAGTCACTCCTGGATACAATTACCAAAAGCTAAGAGACCCAAACTGCACAATTTCATACTTAAGTGAAACAGAAATACATTTTCTTAAGTGTTTATTTTATGGTTTGTAATCTACTCTTTGTACAAATAGCTGAGAGTACCTTTGAGAAAGCTAAATGTAGGTTAGTTGATATAGGACAAAAGTGAATATAGGAGAATTATTTTCCACACATTTAAAGGAAAGCAGTTTATTTAAAAAAATAAAAAGTTGAATAAGGTCACGAATATCAAATGTATGAAAAAGCTGGCAAATAAAATAGCTTTTGAAACGGGAATTTGAGTCTAGAACTTATTTTCTGTTTTCTACTTTAAGGTTATGGCACTGCTAAGGAATGTCATTTAAGCATAAATCAAACCTGGACTGTTTATCTTAATCCTTGAAACATGAATGTAATGTACTTTTTACCCTCATACTTTTCAGGACAATCCTCTCTAGCATGTGCTGAACAAATATCAATTCATCCTTTTAGTCTTTGGTTTCTCCATCGCCGCTCACATCTCTCTTTTTTGTCTCCTCGTCACTCCCTTGCTGTGGCCTTGTATATCCTCACCTCCTCCTGCGGCTGCTCAGATAGCAGTGTGACGTTAAAACTGCTCTTAAAGCTCTCTGTGAAGCTCAGGTCTGACGGGAACCGAACCTTGTTGGCCCACAGCAGTGTTGTCCCACTTCCTGGTCGGCAGAAGTGACGCATAGTTGCCAGCAGATCCTCAAGGTAGTCATGGTGATAAACCACATCTGCTGCTAGCACGTAGTCATAGCGACAGGACACGTAGGGGAAGTCTCGTTCCAGGTCTTGACCCCAGGTAAGGGCTGCCACCTGCGGTGTGTAGCGGCAGCGGCCCTTGGTGTTCCGTGAAAGGTTAAAGGTCAGATTAGACAGGATGTCTGGCAGGTCAGTGGCTGTTACCCAAGCACCTGGAAAAAGGTACAGGACTGATTAGCAAGTACAGAGAGCAAGAGCCAAAAACAGATACTGTTTTGAGGCAAATTCTGGGGAGTTTTGCCCATTGGTCCCCTTACCCAATGAGTGATCAGAGGATTGACACCAAAATAATCTGAATAAAATGAGTCTGATAGATAGATGTCTCGGGTGAACTGGCTAACACTTCACCATACAGTAGGCTATGTTACGTGGTCATAGGTTGTTAGTGTTAAGCCAAAGGTGAAAAAAATGAGATCTTGGAGTAGTTCTAAGGCTGAATGGTGAGCTCATTTTAATGACATGTATAAACTTGACAGCATTGTTTAAGGGATTGGTCAAATGCACTCTTTAAAAAACTGCTTTACATGGCATAAGATTTCTCTTCCCAAACCTTCTTGTGTAACGTTTTGATACAGAAAGTGAAAGAACATGTTTTGATTATACAGGAACTGATCAAAGTTAGCCAGATTGCTTAAGTTTTTGTGCTGTTGATTTGTAATAGACTTCACTCATGATGAAAATTGAGAATTTGTTCAAGAGGTTTTGAATCTACAAGCTCTAGAGAGAGAGAACCAGTGCTAAATTTGGATTGCTAAAAGGTCTCCCTTCATACTTTGGCTAATGCTAATCCCCTGTGATGATTACTCAACATACTTTACGCTAAAGTGTTAGCATGCGCAGTGGGCAGGAACCGTCTAGAAAAGACACAGAGATGATTTTGATGCCAATCCCCTTATGAGATATTGTATAAGGTGTGTAGTCCTTTGTGTAATCAATGGGCCAAACTCCCGAAAAGTTAATGTGGTACTTTAATATGCTCACCGAGTAGAGAGGCTACAATGGACAGCAAGCCAGTCCCAGCTCCAATCTCCAGTACTGCTTTGTCCATCAGGTTCACTTGCTGCTGGTTGTTGTCCAAGAATTGGCACAAAGCTACTGCCTACAGAACAATTTCCCATTATTGCAAATATCACACCCAGATTAATCAATTTATCGATGTGTTCCTGTACAATGATGGGAGGGTGGCTTACCCCAGGCCAGATGAGAGCACCGTAAGTGTCCATAGACTCACGGATGCTGATATCATGACCAGCAAAGAAGAAGGACTCCTGTCCCAGTGCATAATAAACACTGGGTTCCCACACGTTCCTCCTGTCTAATGCCTCTCCTGCCATCACTTTGTGGTTAGTCATCGCTGTTGAGAGGATTAAATCAAAAAGCACATACAGTATTATAATTCTACAGCCCAATAGCACTGATAACCATAAAAACCTCTCTGTCAGAATATATCAGAATTTATTAGAGTGCTGTTCATACGTTGCTATTCTTTCAAGAGAGAGTAGCGTGAGGATTTCAGAATACATATAGCTGACAGGATTGTTTTGGAAATCTAAGTTACCCTCATTTGTGGTTCCCTTTTCCACATGTAGTTTCCCATCCAGAGTCTTTCCCCTCACAACCTCATCTGCCATCTTCTCCTTTCTGGGATGCTTCCTCTGGATGGGTTGGCTGGCTGTGGACGATGTCTCCATGAGCAGCAGTTTCTGTTGAAATTAAGACGTTTTGTTTTAATTTTTGACCAACTGATCAGCCAGTTACAGTGGAGATGCACCACATGTTGGCTGCATGATGGAGATAAATATGGCCTAGACGAATCATGTTTCCAGTATTGGAGTGGTTTTAGTTCAGCCAAAGACTGATAAAACCATACAATGAAACTATTCCAAATACACGTTAATAAATACCATTTTATGGAGAAAAAAATACAACAAAACCACCTGATAAATGGAAAATACAAATTACAGTTTTAACTTATGTTTAAGACATTGTAAATAACAGATGTTCACATATCTAGGAAAACTCTATTGCCAGGGCAGACCAGTAACTATTTTACTACAGCAAAAGCACTGACACATATCTTCTCTTAAAAATCATCTGTATATCCTAAAAGTTTAGTTTATCAACCTCTTTAAGTAACATTAAAAGCTTATGAACTTTTCCCAATTTATATGTATATACAAAACTTTCCATAAAACTCTCAAGGCCTGTGTCTTTAAAATTTAACAGCTGCAAAGCAGTACAGCATAATAGCCAATTATAACTGACTTAATAGTTTTCACATGATTACAAAATCAATGGGAGTTCCTGCTCTGTTTGCTGTTACTTAAATCTGGCTTTTTAACCATATGGATTAAATACACATTTTTGGAATTTTTCTAATATTTACATTATTACAAAGTCTAATATTTTCTAATATTTTTATCCATTCTTTTGCTAATATTTCATATGTACCAGAAGTGCATTTGTTGGTGAGGTAGTTAAAGGGTTACCATAATGTGTATGTTTGTGATAGCTTTTAAGCTCAAAAGAAGTTGGACTGGATTCAGATTGGGCTAGATTTAGTCGACTAGTCCCTCTGGCTTTCAGTCGGCCCTGGGTTGGAGCCCAGAGACACAGCTGTTTAAAACCACCAGCCAACCAGCCACATACAAGGAATACATAAAGTTACTCAAAACTCCCTTCCATATCACACTTTCTTTTCACACATGCAGACCCCAGTTTGATGTCGATCAAAAATGACAAGAAATTCACAAAAATAGCAGTAATCTGAAAAATATTAAATCAATACATTAATTTTCTTCTGCCTCTTCTCCTTCTGTACCTCTCCTCCTTATTTACTGCACCCCTAAGCACCTCTGTGATACATACCTGTATGCAGTGGTCTCTTGTCCTTTCTCTCGCTGTTTGTGCTCATCTCTCTTGGGGGTCTTGCGTTTATAGAAGCAGCATTATTTCAGACACACCCCTGTGAGGCAGGGAGAGTTGGGGTCACTGGCAGCCAGAAATGAGAAAGTGGGGCAGAGAAACAGATTTATGATCGGAGAGTGATGCATAAGTACAGACATGTTAGCCCTCCCTGGCAAGCTGTTCACACATGGCTCCTCCCATCCCAATAAAGTATTTCTTTCTTTTTATTATTATTATAATTTCTTTTTTTTTTTTTTTAAATTGTTTGCCGATTATTGTGACTATAAAATAAAATCCAGCATCACTTTGTTTCCCCAAAGGATGCTTTTACGGTCTCTGAGGTCAACATCCCAGATTTCCCTCCTCTAAACCTCGTCTACCCCGACATCTGCTCTTCAGCAGGACAGGGTCAGGGAGCGACAAACGTGAGGGACAAACAAATTTGAGAACAAAGTGTATCCATACTGTATATTATGCCAATATTTTTTCATATTTGTGGAACATACAGTAAAGATGTTTGTCACTGTCATCTACCAAACATACTAGGAGGGATCTAAGCAAACCACTGTCACCAAGGTGGTTATTGCCCATTTATGAAGTAGAAACTATGCAGTCAGCAGAAATCTGAGGAAATGATCATGTGTGGTCAGAGTGCTGATCCAGGCCTGACTTGGACTTGACACTTCCACCTTTTCTGCAGTGCCTCTGGTTCAGTCTCATGTTTCACTCCGTAGCCTTGATGCTGCTCCTCTTCATCCCCTGATGTGCGCTGTCTCTCATCCCAAGTACCTTGCTTACTCCTTTCTCCACTGTTGTTTTACATAATGTTTTTCATCAATCAGTGCCTGAAATGCAGAAGCATGAGTCACAAAACTGCAAAACCATTTTAATGTGGCAAAGGGAACGGTTTCGAAAATCATGACAACATATGCCAAACATCACCAAGGAGGAACAGCGATCACAAGTTGAAAATCATTGACAGAGATACAGTTAACAGTAGAGCTGCTATTATCAAACTACAACCTGGAAAATGAGCACAGAACTGAGTCAACACCTCTGTGATCAGTCTCAATAAAAACTGTGCCATGAATTTAACAGAGTTGGTTATTTTTAGCATGGATTGCATGGATTTAGTGTGGATTTTTCTGCGTGGTAGCATAACAGCCAAAGGAATATGGGCTCATTTTGCAGTGATCCTTCTCCCAGAAATACATTTCTCTCAGCGTGTTCCCGTATTCCAAGATAATGCTGCTGCCATAAACACTGATATACAAATTTTAGAGTTGTTTCCACTGCCTCCCCAATCACCCGATCTAAACATCATTGAACCTTTAAGGCAAAATGATGCAATATCCCACCACACACAGATAATGATTCATGGCTGTGGGGATTCTCAGTCATCCAGGTCAAAGGATATCAAGAAGTAGTAAAACAAAGGCAACTGAACTAGTTGGTCTTTCTTTTAAAGTCATGACTCAGATGAGACCATTTTGAGGTTGACTGAAACTGTTCTGGAGGCAAAGCTTGGCCATATTCCTTACTATAATTACCTGATGTTTTTGCATTGTTGGGTTTTGCCGTTGTTGCTCTGCACCCTGTGTATTTTCTTGGATAGTATACTGTGTACCAACATGCTGGAAACCACAGATTAATACAGATATGTCTCCATGCTGTGCAGGGCCGCAGTGTAACTATTGTTTACAGTCTGTTTTTGCACCATGGGCAGAGTCAAGCCTGTAATGAAAAGTTTACGTGTGTACGGATAGAGTGGTATTCAAATTACTGAGTATTTGTTTGTAAGCCTAGCTGTGAGGCTCAGTCAGGAACAGGTGTGTGTGCATCCAGAGCCTCAGTAAATGAACACACACACACACACACACACACACACACACACACACACACACACAAACGAGAGGAGCGAGTAAACAACTGGCTGTGCCTCATGAAGCGAGAAAATGTCTTGAACTGACAGACAGCAAGCAGCAGCACTGAGTCATTCTCATCAGAAAGGCAACTCTAATAACCATGCCATCTCAGTTTAAGTATTAGGGGATTTCCTTTTTTTGCAGAACAGCCTGGCCTGGCCTCCAGGAATCCACTCTGTCTCTGTTTCATTCCTCAGCCCCTCTGCGGTTGAGGATATATGGCACGGTCAGTCTCCTTTTGATAATATCAGTCTCATTTTGTAAATGTCTTGTGTGAATTATTTGGCGGAGCATCAGTTTAAATGCTGCACACAGATATCCTCTTAGTGACTATGACTAACCAGATCTGATTATGTGCTCAGTCTAAAAATATGATTTTGTAATGTAGCCACAGGGTGCACAGTGAAGCTGTCTGGGATATCAGTCCAGCAATAGATTGGTGATGCACTTTCAACTGTGATCTCTTAAATCCAGCAAAAGTCACATTTCCAGGTATGGGAACAATGAGAGTTTCTTAGGCGCCCCTGTTTCGGGGTTAAAGATTGTTTTTGTCAGGCAGTCGCTGCTAGTTTGAGTGTGTGTCTGCACTCTGTGAAGAATACAGTGTGTTTACTAATGTCCGACTGTATTCTTTGAGCGATCATATTAGAAAATGAGGAGTTATACATGTATGTGTGCACGCGTGTGTGTGCATGTGTGTGTGTGCATGTGTGTGTGGTGATGGGGAGGGCTGTTCAGCTGGGGGTTGTATGTATGTGTAGAAGAGTTAGCAATTAAAATAGAAGGATAAAGAGCTGCCACTCATCACCTAGGAGTTGATAATCCTCACCTCCATCTCCAGAGGTCATACGAAGGCTGCGTAGGTCAGTGGAAAATGACTCATACTCACACAGAGCACCATGTGAGTCCCAGCAGGCTTTAACAGTAGCAGCATGTGCAGCGTGTGTGCATACATCACTTAATGGATGATAAGCTCCTCTAATTTTGAAGGGTAGGTGAGGACGGGAGTTCAGTGGTTCTGAATGCCACGTTGACAGAAGAATGCAAATATGATCAAACACACACATATCCAGCCAACAATGTGGGAGACAATGAATGTGACATATAAAATGTGGGCGTGAGCAGCACTTGCTGCCCTGAGAGATTGTTGGCACCGGGATGGATCCCTCTCTTGGACAGAGGGTCTCTTCCCTGATCCTGCAAAATAAGCCTGAATGCCAAGACTCAATGGGATGGATGAGGACAGGATACCATATATGGGTCCTGGATGAGTTGTGGGCCGGATATGGACCATAGACTGATGGTTGTATTGCTGTTGTCTGGTAAACACTCCTTCTCTAAAGCCCATCGGAGCCTCTGTGCTCTGGACCAAAACTGTAGCTCTTACTAAGGGTCAAAAAGTGTAGCCTGCTGCTGTCAAACAAGAAAATCTTTGAAGAATCACACGTCCAGTAACAAAATATCAAACTATTTTCTTTATTTACAGAATATAGCATGTTATCAAAACGTAAGAAAACACTGCTTGTCTATTTTATTTAAAAGCAAATCTTCACTGAAGGGTTACAGTAGAATACACTTAAGACTGCTGAAGGTCCAGTATTATTTTAAGCATTGCGTTAAGTCCATTTATTTATTGTGGATTTGACAGATGAGTTTTGAAATCTTTATGTATTTACTTTCACTTTCAGATGTGTGGTTGTTAACTGTAAGGCTAAAAAAATAACATAAAATCAGACAGAGAAGCAGATTGGGATTCGTACATCCTCTACAAAGGATAGGAACAGACGAGTGCTCGGAGGTCCCAGCACGGCATGTCATTGAACTTCCCGTTTCCTGAAAGACAAACAGACAAATCATCCAGCAACACAGTGTTGAATAACATTTGCAAAATAAATAAATAAATAAGAAAAAAGGAAATCATCACTGTCAAAGTGTGTACAGCACAGACTTCCACAGCAAAATGTCTCATACCGACTGCCAGAAGCTCCAAGCAGTCCTCCACACCTGCTGTGTCATTGGGTTCCCCTGTCAGCCAATCAGCATAGCTCCAGGGAGATCCATCCAACCAGAAAAAGCGACCGGTCTGACAGATAAGAGGAGATGTATAAGTCACTCATTCTGTTAATTTCTTACCTGCTTATGGTTCATTCTCTAGGTGAAAGACTTTACTGAAATGAAAATAATAACTAGGAAATAAGAACCATGAGGCAATGTTGTAGTGTGTGTAAGGGAATGTATTTATGATCAGTGCTGAATTAAAAAAAAGTTACCTGTTGGTTGCGGCGACCACCAACCCAGGTGCGAGTATATTCCCCAATTTCCAACTGCATCATCCTCATCACCTGTCTGTGGATGCTCTGGCTTGTGATGGCGGCCAGTTGGCCATTACGAAATTGTGTCCGGCAGAAGTACTGTAAGGGAGCAGAATACACAGTGCTGATATGCAGATTGTGATTTCTTAGGATAAATGTGACTTTTATAGTGATTTGATGGTGAATCTTCAGGATTGTGGAAAATGTGAACGTTACCTCAGCATCTCCACCCCTTTTTGGTCCTCTGAAAAACCGGTAACACTTTCCCTCATACACTACACCAGGGCAAGAGTTCCACCTTGTGGCTAAAAAATGCCATTACAACAGTTACCATCTTACTCCTCTTTTAAATATACATAAGATACATAATCACTGTACAAAATCACTGACACTCAGAAAACCGAACACACACTCAAAGACTGTGAGTGTGTATATGCACATATAATCTTTCATTCAGCCTTTACCTTTGCCGTCTTCTTCTTGTAGTGGATATGGGTTTCCTTCCATCATAGGTTCCACCGCTGGCTCCTCCTGTATGACTGGTTGACTTACAAAGGGCTCTTCCATCATCTCAGGCTCCAGCTCCATGACTGGCTCTTCAGCCATCATGTATTCTCTCCCCTCTTGTGTTAGTGGTTCCAGTTCAGTACTGGCATCTGGACCCTGAAATCCTGCCCTCAAAGCCTGTTCCATGTTTGACAGCTCATCATCAGTCAGCTCTTCTTCAGTTGGGACATCCTGAGACAGTGGCTCCAATTCCATGACTGTCTCATCTGGCATCATCTGTTTTCCATCCCCACCAAGGTGCTTTTCTTCGACCTCCAGGACTGGCTCAGACTCTACCTCGTGCACCATCTCGCTGTGGACCTCTTGCTCCACTTGAACCTCTGACTCTTTTTCAACTTCTGGCTCCACCTTGACTTCTGGCCTCTCTTTAACCTCCAGCTCCACCTTGACCTCTGGAATTGCTTGACTTTCTGGCTCTGCTTTGACCTCCACCACAGGACTTTTCTCCACATCCCCTGGGACCGCAGGAGCTTTCTCCTGCTCCTTGGAGTCTTGTTTGGCCTGAGGTGCAGGTTCTTCCACCACCACATGGCCCTGCGCTGGAATCACATCTCCCTGCACGGGGCTCTGGTCATTTTGTGCTACATCACGCTCCATTGGTGGCATCCCAAGAGCCACTGCAAGATACAAGGGGAAAAAAAACAACATTGGATGCAGGGATATGAGTTGATTTTCTTAGCTACCCTTCTCTTTTTTAAATGCAGAAAAACAGAAAACTCCT
>OMKZ01014699.1:0-40619 GCA_900302535.1 Neoniphon sammara
CATATGAGAGCACACTTTTATTGAACTATAAAATAATTTTTTTAGTGCACATGAGCAAATAAACATTCAAACTGTATCAGTAAGACTTCCATATCACATGTACAGAGAGACTTTCAGGCTTTGCACTTGGCTGTTTTAAGACCAAAAATGGGTGCATTTTTCATATTCTAGACCAGATTGTACTGTAAAGACACCATATTCTGTCAAAAGTCATCTATGGTGGCCCAGAAGGGACAATATTCATGGGTGAATAATCTTACAGCTCACTGAACAAAATGTGAACAGGGCGATGCAAATGCTAAAAAGGTGATCCTAATCATCATTTTTAATTTCATGGGTATTTTATAAAGTTTCAAGGACATTTTTAGACACTGACACAAAGGTAAGGCTAACAGTGTGAGTAACTCTGTATCAGTGTCATGCTAAAATGATCTCACTCTGTGACAAAACAAAGCATGGATCAGGAGAAACATAGCAATTTAAACAATTATTCATCGTACCTTTTTCCTACCTCACCCTTTTTTATTATTATTTTATTTTGCTAATTTAGGCTCTCATTCACCTTTTATTGGTCAACCCTACCCCCGGTGTTTCCTCAATCTCAATTATCAAGATAGTGTTTCATCTGTTTGTTTGTTTTTTGATGTCCCTGTCTTGTTGAGTGATTTGTTGTGATTCCGGGTTTTCATTATGTTCTTTTACTGTGTGAAGCACTTTGTGTTACATTGTATGATTATGTTTGTATGAAAAGTTCTATATAAATAAAGTCAGACTGATTGATTGATTGATTAATTGACTGATAGTCAAGACTTACCTCTGGCCATCCACAGTGCACAGTGACACGCCCCACAGCTCTGGACTAAACTTGGCCAGGTGAGGGATGTACTCTGCTACCTGAAGCCAGGAGATACAAAAGAAACACCGAAAATGTCTAATCACATGGTTTAACATTCAGAATGACACTATGAGCCTCTGCTGAAGATCGTTCTTGACTACACACTATAGATACGTGAAATGGGTCCACATAGGAAAAGTAATCATACGTATCTCAAAGTCAAACTACACTTTTCTACAACTTTCATGTAATTCCCAAACTGTACAAGATCTGGAAGTGATGAAATTCATTTTTCGTATTTTTTCTGACTTTCCAGAGGGGCAAACAACAGCAGATGCTGCTTACCTGCCCATCAGTCCGCTTTTGCACAGTGTTGTAGATTTTATTGATTTTTTGTGCAAAAACATCAAACTCAGGGATGATGAATTTCTTTCTAAAGGCCTGCATCAGTAGTACAATGTTTCCACCAACACATCTGAGAATACAGCAGAGAACAGAGTTAGCTGGGAGCACTTACTGAGAATGATGTTGTTATTTGTCACACACACACACACACACACACACATACACATGCATGCACACACACATATTAAATTTGGAACAGTCCATTTGCTTATGATTATTTCTGATATAAAAAAGGGGACGATGCCTACTGGAGATGCCATTGAATTGTAATAACTAACAAAGATCTTCTCTCATGTACTCCCTGGAGTCTTGCTTCAGTAAATAATACCATGTGCAGTTAATGGGATTGAACAAGCAGATGTAATTAGCACTGTGTGTGTTTTCACTGAGATTAGAGTTTGCACTCTCTCAAATCTAAGCTCAATTATCTTTTCCACAGTGCTTCCTCTACAACAATTCCCCTGTAACCTGGTGGGCTAAAAGCAGCTAGCAAGAGAAATAGGATAGGGAACAAAGTCACACACAAACACACGTGCAGGCATGCTGTCTGTGTATGTGTGCATACCTAATTAGGTAAGTGTGTATGTGAGAGTGGAAAGGAGCAGCTGCTTGCTATCAATCTGACAGAGGGGCCCTTAAGCAAAAGCACAGCAAATAATGCTGAAATGTCCTGACACAGCCTGTGTAACACTGACCACTGAACCACAGGAAGCCTGCAGGGATTTGCTCATCAAGTTCAATGACTGTTCCACAGCATAGAGCACTATTTCCAATGACTACTATTTCAAACTGTATACTGACAAATGTCAGATTGGCCTATTCAAGGACTCGTTTTGGCTATTTAATCTATCAGCTGGAACTCATGTACAGTACAAAGAAATGTGTTATTTATCGTTTATTATTTTTAGAATTTATCTGGTATTTCCACATGCCAGCAATCAAACAAGTTAAATCCTTAGCTGATTGAAAAAGTTATGAATCAATTTCCAGTTCACTGCTTATGAATTATTAGCATATTGTATGCAAAACTTTGGAAAAGAGTCATGCTCAATTATCTTACACCGAATTGCTTTAATTAATTACGAAAAATTTATTACCTTGCTTAATTAATTACCTCAATAAATATATGAATTACCTTAAAAATCTTAAGGATTATGAAGTGCAACAAATATTTATAATTTTTTAAAATTTATATTATGGATTTAGGTTTCCATTTTTACTAGGAGAGCGCTGTATCTCATAACCTGCCCAATAACTTTACCAGGCTTGGAAAACACAAAGACAGTGACTTTTCCAGTTTTTCCATGACTACAGAGACCTTGAAGATAGATTTAACTTCCTCCACTTCCTCCTGATACATCCCACTGTTCTTAAACATGACACAACTGAGTTCTAATCGGACGGGTGTACAGAAAATAGTTATGTGTGAAAGACAGGAAAGGGGAGGAGAGCTGGGACTGAAAAACAAAGTGGGACGCAGACAGAGACAGAATGGCTGAATGGCAAAGCACATACAGTAAATCCTTCATTAACATGGAACGTGGCGAGCTCAGACTAAAAATAGTCCTGTGTCATGCCTGCACCTGGTGGTACATGGAAAACAAAACATCATGAGTCTTTGGCATGGAGACACAAGTCAGTTTTGTACCGAAGATGAACAGCAGGCCCAGCTACAGGCAACAGTGAGGCAAGTGAGATGCTGTGCATTTACATTATGTGTCCTGTCAATACACCTTTTTCACAGCAGCCATTCTGACATGAAATAGTAGGGTAAACACAGGTGTTACTAATGACATTAATTAAGGTTCAAGTCCATTTAGGTCTAACAGAGCCAGGGTTCTCTAGAAGGACTTTGCTACACTTGAATGGAATGAACTTAATTAATGTCATTAGTAACACCCGTGCTTGCCCTACAGTTTCATGTCAAAATGGCTGCTGTGAAAAAGGTCTATAGAGTGGGAATCACCTTAGGCACTGTTGATAATTAGAACTGTCCAAAAGATACTTCTTGTGTCACTGTCTTATAAGAAAATGGATAATCCATTCCCCTTTTGTGGGTTTTTGTAGGGGAGGAAAACAAAATAAATGTAACAATAATACATTAGTATTCTTGCAGAACTCTCACAGGTTAAGTAGTTAATTCATCATTTGGTTGGTTGATTAATTAATTAATTCATAAATAACCACTAGTCCCTCTTTCTACACCGACCACTGTCTCACCTGTGGAAAAGGTCCCTGTCTATCATCACCTCACCGATGGAATCCTTCACCGCCTCCCGAAGCGTCTCCATGCAATCCCTCAGACGAGGGTCAGACGGGTGGAGGCCAGTTTTCTTCAAGGCCTGCAGAGGTCACATGACAGTACTTGGATCAGGTCAAAATCAATGATATGAACAACAATGTCTTTTGATACTGTTCCTGTTCGTGGTTTGTCTTAAGTTCTAAGCTGATGCGATTTAGCAAACATCTCAAAGGTCAGTGGTCCACAAACCAACACATAGCCCTTGGGGTGATAGTGTGTGCAGAAACAAAACCGCCATGCATCTCATAATCTCATCTTTATTTCCCCTTAGGAATGTGTTTCTGGGTAAACAGAGACAGGGAAATAGATAGATAGATAGATAGATAGATAGATGGATAGATAGATAGATACTGTGACCGTGGTTGTTTCTCAGCTACTCACTGAGATGAAGTGTGAGATGGGGATGTGCTCTTTTCCCTCTGTGATGGTGTAGAAAAGCATGTCTTCCACTCCAGAGCAGAGAGACCTTGAGCGCACACTCCTGGTAAAGTGAAGAGTACACTCTTTTGAAAGACATCAGTTTTACAAGAAAATAAAAAAAACAGAGCTGAAACAGTAGTCGGTTCGGCACACAATAATAAAATGACTGCAAACTTATCTAACGATAGGAGAAGACAGTCATATGATAGAGTTTATCACTAGAGTCAGTAGAGTTTATTTTGAGGCCAGAATATATTTGTGAATGTTAGCAGGCGTAGAATGTTCTCGGAGTGGCCACAATATATTTCAAATGAATATCATACATGTACAGCTAGCTAAATTTCCAGGCCATTTATTGTACATATAGAAAACTATTCTGAACTATCAATACAAAAATACAGTATGGGAATATGACCAAACCAGCAGCAAAGTGCTGTGGGTTTAAACACTTACATTTTGAGGTGAAAGCGGTCCATATGTGAAGTAGGTCGTCTCTGGTACCTCGCTGATATTTTTGTGCTTAAACATTGTGCTGGCTGAATGATGAAAAACTTTCTCTTAGCATCTTTTACGAGCAGCTCCACAGCCGCAGAGTTCGTCAGGCGTAGTGCTCTTAGGCAGTGCATGGGAAAATACTGTCCGTGATAGTGAAGATAAACTCGGGTGTTATTTTTCAGCGTCTGATACTTCACCAACGGTTGCTGCGTGGCTGTTGACACTGTTGAACTCTTCCAAATGAGAAACTGATATTGCTGCCTTCAAGTGATGCCGGAAATATCGGAATTTTGACGGCACCGCACATAGGCGACCTAAACAAGAGGTGAATACGGGCGGCTTAGGGGACATTTTCTGTGATGTGTTTGGTATTTCTCTGTTTTAGTCTTGTTCACTCTTTGTAACATATAACGGCGTCTCGACCAAAATGGCAAGCGTGCCTGGTTTGCAAATGTTCTTCATTTTGCCATTTCAAAACAAAGAAACTCTCATTTCTAAAGTGAATCAAATAGGCTGACCCATTTATATATTATTTACGACCAAAAACACTTGCAGGAGCGACAAGTTGTCGTTAGGTCTTTAAAATTTAAAAAGTGCGGGTTTACCACGAGCTTTTGAAGGCATCTTCTGTTTCTAGAATGGCAGATACAGTAGCCAATCACAAAGCTTGAAATACACCTCTGCCAAACGAAGGAATATAGGGATAACTCAATTGGTGTTAATCAAAATTAGAAAGGTTTTTGCTTCCACATAAATCAGTATTATCAGTGAAATCAATGTCATCACAGAAACCAGTACTTTGATATAAAGCACAATAGGATCACTCCTCTTACCACCTGTTCAGTGACACTTATGACTGAGAAAGACTTTGCCCTCTTGTGTAACAACACAGACGCCTTCTGAACATGTTCTAAACCAGTGGTTTTCAAAGTGAGGTCCGGGGAGCCCCAGTGGTCCTCGCGTGGCTTCCAGGGGGTCCTCAGCAATAGGAATAGTTTAATTTCACTATAATTGAATTCAATTTCAACGTATTTAAGGCAGCTGATATACATGAGCATTATATTGCAATACATCACATACAATCCAATACATAACATTAAAAACAGACATTCAGAAAAATGGGACCCAATAGGTATGACATTTGAACAATTTAATACTTAGCACTAACCAAAATGTCTTTTTATATCAGGGTGTCCAGGGCAAAATCACTTAAAATGGGGGTCTTATTCAAAGTCAGCTTTGGAGTCCAGAACAAAAAGAAAAAATTCCTGCTCTAAACCAAGATGCTTTAACCACTAAGTTTATTATTATTGGCATTGGTTGAAGCTGATCACATGTCATGTGTAACAGATAACAAAATCCCATTCACTTCCCTTATAAATAATACAAATAATATTAACAAAAACCATAACATAATGGTCATAACAAATAAAACAAAAGTTCAAATCCAAATGAATTGAACTATAAGAGCTCATTTTTGACAACCATACATACCACAAAATAATAAAAGTAAAAATGTATACATTATATTCTATTAAAAAAAACAAACAAAATAAGATATATTCACACAACAAAATACAGACTTGTACTGAAAAACTTGGCTGGCATTAATGGGAAAAATAAATAACCGTCTAGTCTTGAGTCCATCATATGCTTACTATCCCATCCAAGCAAAAATCATGTTTACATACCATACATTACATTAATGAATAACATTCACCAGCAGTCACAGTTGGTGACAACACGATGTGTTCTTGTTGGGAGTGTGTATAGGTTTTAGTTCTTACTGCACTGTGTAACAGTGGTGCTTCAGCACCTTGTGTGAATTTCTAGCACCACCTTGTGAAATCAGTAGGTTTAGGATGAGCTGAGGAATGCCTGCCATATTTGGTTCAGTCCTTTAGTTCATAATTAAAAGTGGTCACAAGAATATTACTGATAGGCAACACAGAAACCACGGACTCCCTGAGACTGTAAACCAGTGGCATATATTAATGTAATGATATTTTATCAGGGCATCAAGCTCTGTTTCAGGCTCTAGTTTAAAATTCAGTGGAGACCCTGCAGTGGATGGAAAGACTCTTCAGTGTTGTCAGGTTCCTCAACACTCCCCAGCATGATGATATTCAAATAGTTTTTCAGTTTCAGGGCTCAAGGGCAAACCAAGAATCGTCCTTGTGTCCTCCTTTCCTACAGATTAAATCATTTATTAGGTTGGCTCCACACATGCATACAAACACACACAGATTTCACGTCAGTGTTAGTAAACTAAATATGGTAAGCATGAGTTGTCTTACAAGACTAAAACAATCAATCAGTGAGTCAGTCAGCAAAACAATTAATGTCACTGTTTTTGAATCAAATAGTTTAAACTGAATAGTAGTTATTTCCCTTGCGTTCCTTACTGTTGCGCATGTGTAAGTCATCCAGGGCGAAAATGACAGTATATGTATAATGAATAATGACACTATATGTTTAAAATCTAAAATGTCATGGCATCATATCACAGTGTTGCTGTTGGGTGAAAAGTGTGTATCTCTGAAATGTCAAGTTCTCAAGAGCAAAGACCAACCAAACAAATCATGAGTTTTGAGTCTTTGAGTTTTTTCCTGGGTTCTGAAAAGGTTTCATGAGCCTAAGAATGCTAGAGTTTGTCTCATCCCATAAAGGAGCATGTAATTCTTCAAATGCAACATGAAAAACACCTAAATTCAAGTTATTAGGTCTTCATGTAATAGCAGCAATAAGAATATTTGTGATAATATTCACATTCTACAAGGTTGGCTATTTAGAAATCATCATGATGTGGCTGCCCATTAAAAAATATACAAAATACAGACATTCTTACACAGCCAAAAAGCTTTCAGTTTTTTCCTTTTATTTGTGTCCAACAATAAGTTGAATAAAGCACTGCAATTCCTGTAAACAACAACTTTTTCCTGATAGTAAAATCCTGTTAATTTGTCTGGTGGTTATGAGCATTGCTCCATATCAAGGAACATAAATAACAGTGTTAAAAGGCACAACATTGTAGTGTTATCAAATGACAATGTCATTCAAAAATACAGGATTTCATCATTTTCTCTCATCTATCTCAAGCAAAAAAATTAATTAAATTACTTTTACATGGCAGATTTTGAACATACATGTAAAAACTGTAGCACTGTAACTTAGATCGTTGCATGGCAAATGTAGATGAGTAATATGTTAAATGGCAAAAGGTGCGTTTTTGTAAGCCAATTTCCATTTTGCATCAGAATGATACAGAATGACAGAACACAAACTGATGGCAACTTTAAAGACTTCAAACTCATCACTGTTGTGTGTTTCAACTCCTGTTTCCTCACACGCTCTTTGAAGGACGCGGCAGCACCAGCCTCAGCCCGATATCGACCACCCAGGAAGGCATGTAAGAGAGGGGGATCCAGAGGAGCTTGGCGTCCCAGCCGGCACTGTATCGGGTTCGTGGGTAGGCAGAGGTCAGTGCATGCTCCATGCAGTTGGTCACTTTGGCGAGGTCAGAGTCACAGACAGCATTCATGATCAGACGCTGCACACTGATGTCTGCAAAGGACAGTCAGTAAGTCAGAACTGTGTGCATAAAGCAATTAATTTTGATGCATTTAACTATTTTATTTCACCTAAAAATGTGTACTGTACATGAAGAGTTCATTTCCAAAGACAGATAAATCTGATTCCTGAAACTAACATGAACTGACTCTTGTATGTAATGCTGATATCACATACAATCTGTATCCAAAATCCAAATTTTTTTCACAAAAGCCAACACTGTCCATGTAATAGCCTACACTATGACATTTTGATTGATATTACCTGGAAAAAACAAAGTTTATGGGAAAGAATGCATTTGGAGATATATGTTTTTGCAAACAAACTATTGATATATTGAGACATGAATTTTGAGAGGATATTTATGGTATCTGTTGTTGTATAGCTGTATATTATAAGCTAACAAAGTGAAAATGATATTTCCCATTTCATTGTGGCCTTAAAAACCAAACAGTAACTTCAAAAATCCGAGATTGGCAGACTGAGAATAACATTTTTTTGGGGCTTTTGACAACTGCCTTTTTGTTGACACTCTTGAAGGTTTTTATCTGACCGCAGAGATTGTGGATGTGATCAAAATAAGAACAATGAACCACATACACTTCAAATGAACCAATGCAACCAGTTCAACAGGATCAGCTGGTGACTGCAGGTGTGTATTATAAAGTTATTTAAATCACTGTGTACATCACCAGTGCACTGGATTCAGCTTACACTTATCAAGGTACTTGTCTCCATAGCTGGCTTGTACTTCAGGTGTGAGCTGGTTCCACAAGCGATGCAGCTCTCTCTCCAGCGGTTCCAGGCTGGTCACTGCAGTCTTGAAAAAGCCTGGCTCAATAATGCATACCTTGATTCCAAAGTAGCTTATGTCCCTCCTGAAGAGATAAAAATGTCAAAAATGCTTGGCATGTAATATAGCTACCAAGCTGTAAATTCAATGTTTGTGTTCCATATCATCAACACAGCTTGAAATAGATTTGTGCCAAAGGTTTTAACCTGTTTAAGAAATGAAAACCAACTAGGACGGATGGCAAAGTTACTGGTGTGAGCCAGGCACCAATAAACTTAAATGTAAAACATATGTTGAGTATTCTGCTTGATTGCCAATAGAGCAAGCTGTGCTGATGCTCTGGGTGCCTAAAATCTACAGCAGTGCTGATAAGGGATTTTTTATAGCACTATTTCGAGCTATTGACTGTCTGGTCATATCAGCAAATAGTCCGTATGGCAAATGTGGAAAATTGTTTTGTGTATTACTGCAGATTGCTGTGTGTAATCTGTTTTGTGCAATTTGTTTTTACTGTTTGTTTACATTATGCATATTTATTGAATAATTTATTCTAAATCCTGTCTACAAAACAAATTTCCCTCATGGGACAATTAAGTGTTTGTCCCACTGACAGGCGGGGCCTAAGGATAGTCATGTCGGTCAGTCACTTTACTCCAAGGCAACATATCTTGAAACCTACTGGGCAGATTGCCACGAAATGTGGAGAACACATTCATACTCCTCAGAGGATGAACCTTGTCAATTTTGGTGACCTCATGACCTTTCCTAAAGTGCCACCCTCAGGCCAAAATGTCAACCTTACACACAAGATATTACGAAATGTAATCACTGCATTGCTATGGTATTTGGCGAGTGCATTCATACTCCCCAAATGAAGATTCCTCTCAACTCTGGTGACTCTCTGAACTTCTTCTAGAGCCATCCTTAGGCCAAAATGTCAAATTTGATACCTCAGAATCTATCGGACTGATTGCCATGAAATTTATAAAGGAAATTCATGCTCCCCAGAGGGTGAACCCTGTCAACTTTGGTAACCTTTCCTCCAGCACCACCCTTAGACCAAAATGTACAATCCCCATTCTCCCACTAATTGCATTCTGCTCACCTACACCAAGCCAGCGGGGCACAAGCAGTGGAGAACCCATGCTTGTTAAATTGCTTGTCAACTTGGACAGATCCTCTCAATATAAACAGGATGTAATGATGACAGGATGTTGATGGTATTCTCAGTCGAGTTTGTAAAGCGTGGTACATTACCGTCCCACTAGACTCTGTCCTATCTGATGCTCATGAGGTATAGTGTCGGCCTACCTGAGGCAGTCAGAGAAAGACTCCACAGCAAATTTGGAGATGCAATATCCACCGCCATTTGCAGCAACCCTGCCCAGCACCGAAGCTACATTCACAATGCGGCCACGAGCTTGCTTGATTAGTGGCAGGAAGGTCATTGTCATGCCAATCACTCCATTCATGTTGACTTTCAGCGTGCTGTGGAAGTCCTCTACTTTCATCCACTCTGAGGGACCCATGGGTAATGAGCGCCCAGCATTGTTCACAATACCCCACAGTCCTAAAAATGGAATAAAAAGTTGACTAAAAGCGACACAAAAGATTTACCTTATACAACATGCATGAGCTAAGTCTTCTTGTACTTGTTGGAAAATCATCTCTCACCCTTATCGCCAACCTCTTTCTTGGTCCACTCCATGGCTTTTTGGATGCTATCCTGACTGGTCACGTCCAGCAGGACAGTCTTCAAATAGGGTCCGGCCACCCTTTTCAGATCATCAGCTCCTTTTTCTGTTAGACAGCCAGCCAGCACGCGGAAACCTTTACGATCGAGCTTCTTGCACAACAGGTTTCCAAACCCGGAGTCACAGCCAGTCACAAAGACATACTTGTCATTGAAGCTCTCAATTTCCAGGCTGTCCAGGTACAGCCACACAAGCATCCACAACACGACAAAGGTAGCAGCGACGTACAGCCATGCATTATCCCTGTTAGAGAGTGGAACAGACAATTAAAGTGTAAAAGTATGGAAGCCAATTTAGAGCTTTGAAAAAATAGCTGTTAAAATGACATCGACACTTTTCAAGAATGTTCGAGTATTTTCAACAATGGTGACAATTTACAAAAACAATTCAGACTTTCATAAAAACTGCTTTGTAGAATTAGATGTTCAAAATTTAGGCTACATCTCTCAAATTACTGCCCACAGTGCAGTGTATTATCTTACCCTAAACGGTCATAGAGAAACTGTGTATCCATATTGGCTCCAGAGAGGTGGGTTTTTGGTGACCTGTGGGAATTTGTGGTTGCTGAAAAAACACATTAAGCAAATGTTATTGGATCTTGACATGGCAAATTGCCAACGCTCATCCTCTTGAACACTGATTGTGGTTCTCAATGCCAAGAGGCACCTAAATATAAAAGTTCTGTAACATTTGCAGACAAGGCTGCATGCATGAAAGGGGCTCTGGTTGGACATTAAGAACCCTACAATTAAATTACACAATACTTGAGAATATGCGAGAAAGCCAAAATAGACAAGCCTTACAAATTTCAGGAATGTCAAAGGCCTAATCTTCTCTGTATTTCATAATATTGTTTTATTGAAACATTCTACTGTTGCGTTGTTGGGTGGAATGCAATTAATTTGACATTTTACTAAGCATGTTTGTTTCACTGATAGCTTTAATGGAAGACGTGATTGTAGTACAACACTGCTTCAGGCACATGAGAAATCTTTGGATAATGCTCTTATAGAACAAAGGAAGGCATTGGTGAGAGAGTAGGAGTTGAGGGAGGGAGGGATGTATTGTTTGAAGCATAAATGTAATGCCTGTGTCAGAGCTGTGTAAGCCTCTCATTGCTGAAAACCTATTAGTTTTCAGGCTCATTAGTGAGAGAGACAGAAAAAGATATTTCGATATGCATTGCTATCCATAATAAATGACCTGCAGGCTTAAATCAGATGCTGTGTCTATATTGTTGCTGGCAGATGTGTTTTAGGATCAGAACATTTAACAAAAACATAAAAGTTCATGTAAAACTTAAGTACAGATTGAGAAAAAAGTGAATTTGAGAGATTTACATGACTATTCACAGCATTGAATATGTATTGACAATTTTACCAGCCCTATTCATCTGAAGCTAATAAATTAAGGTTATAAGGGTCAGCTATGAAACTTCATGTGGTCTTTGCATTACATTTCTCATTATATGAACTTGACCTAATTGTTTTAACTGAGCAGCATTGCTGCTTGTGGTAACAGGTATAATAGTAGTACATTGTGACCACCGCAAACATAACATAGATTAACCTATGAATAAGTTACACCCAGAACATGACTGCAAGAAAATGTAAATTGTGATGAAGCCTCCAGTTAAACTGCAATTCCTCTTACAAAGATCTGTTCATACTTATGTGTTCAGTGGCTGAAAGGTCCTTTTATTGAATTATGAAAACTGTATTATCCTACCTTTTTCCCCTTTTTGAGATGTGATGGATCTCCACAGGTTCTCCCTCTTTGTCACTTTCCCTCTCAGGCTGTTCGTCCCTCTTACCCCAAAGACTGGTCAGGGAAAGGCTTTATCCTTATGGTTTATCCCTTAAGACAAGTCCACAATTGGTAATCCCCAATCCGTAAGCGTTTGGTTTGTGTGTGTGTGTGTGTGTGTGTGTGTGTGTGTGTGTATGTGTAAGAATAAGGAGGTAGGAATTACAGAATAGGCTAAATACGGAAAGCTCCGTGTAATGTGCACACAGAATTATCAAAGAACTTGAAGTTGTAGATTTCCCAGTTATCCACTAAATAATATACAATTTCGTCCCCAAAAATCTTATTTTATAATTCCTAACCGGGAGGTTCTGAAGACGTAATATTTTTATTGTTGTGTCCTTGTAAACATCATTGTATTCTTTAAGTTTAAGAATGTTAAACAAACTTACTATAATCCCACATGTTAAAACCTTGTGCACTCTCAAAAACATGTATAATCTCATTGGCTCATTCAATTCACAGAGCTGTTACTTAAGTTCTAAAACCGAAAACGTGCTTACAAACTATGCTGTAAACTCTGTTGCTGGCCCTGTATATTTACAATGCAAATCAGTTCACATTACAGCGTTGTAGACTGTAAACCAGCCATGGTTATACTATTGAAAATGAATGCCAATACCTTATCAGCGTGTTTGATCATTACAGCAAAACAAGGGGACAAAAATGAGCAAAAGAAACATACATCTGTATTGGGAATAGCTGAAAACACAGGCAGATTGCTACACCACACAATCTCAGGACCAGAGGTGACTATGTGTGCAAACTGAATAAAATAAATAAATAACACCCAGTAAACAGTTACCAAACAGGAATGTTGAGTGGTTGGGGAGCTCAACTGCCATGTGCTTTATGACATAACTTGATGTAATTCTTCATTCAATTTAGGAATATATTATGGGTGTGCTCTCAATTTTAAAATAAATTGTCTAATTTCATCTTAGACTTAGTGACGTGAATATTAAACAGGTCAATAGTTTTAAGTCATAGAGCCTTAGTATATATCCTATTACTCGGGTCCATGTTACTAGAAATAAGCCCATGTTTGACTGGAGTTTTGCTGTTGATGTCCCACACCATGTACAGAGATTTGACCCAGGTGTTCCTACCACGCTTCTTCTGTTTATTTTAAAAATGTTACGGGATATGTCTTCTCTGAGTAGCCCTCTTGAAATTTTTTCCAC
The DNA here is from genome assembly GCA_900302535.1 of Neoniphon sammara. NCBI lineage: Eukaryota > Metazoa > Chordata > Actinopteri > Holocentriformes > Holocentridae > Neoniphon > Neoniphon sammara. Next base: position 13,565 of record OMKZ01014699.1, read on the forward strand.
CTGAGCATCAAAAGCCCTTGTGGATGTTTCATTTTCACTTATTGTTTTCATAATGTGGGCATTGTGAAGCCATTTGAGACTGTAACAGTAATTAAGGGCTATAAAAATAAACTGGACATTGTTTCCTCCTTGCTTGACAAAAGCACAGACAGCAGTACAATTTTACCATGACTTTACTACAAACAATGCTGCAACAACCAAAAGGTTTAAAAAAAATGATAAGTTGTCTAATAAATACAGTACAGGCAACATTATACGCAGACATACATAATTCAGGGATTGGGTGCTGAAAAGATGGTGTCCTTTAAAAAGTTAATAGAGATGTGTGTCACACAAAAGGAGACAGATGGTGAGACGTCTGTGGCCCCTTAAAACTATTACAAGCAAATAAATCCAATTTCTACATGTTACACTTTGACATGGGATTCTCCTTCATTCACCTTACCATAGCTAAATCTTTGCAATCAAACTTTGATTTCTTTATGTGAAGACATTTTCACTCCCACATAAAATCCAGGCCTATTTTATTGAACACAAAAGCATGATTTTGGCACAACTCGTTCACAACTGTTTAATGTGGTTATTATCATGAGTCAAAGAGAAACAAGATTGCACCTTCATTAAGAATTTGAGTCGTGAAAACAGCATAGCAGATGTGCCTTTCATTGTCAAATACAACAGATGTTGTACATTTCTATACAATAAAAATCAGCATGAGCGCACTTAGAGGGCCATAAAGACTCAAACTGATGGTTCTTGAAAATGAGGTCCTCCGTCTTTGCTGGCAGATGTCTGTTGGACCAGATTTCGGCTCAATTCTGGTTCCTTCCAGTGTAGTTAGTTTCATCTATAAAACAAGCAGTCTATCAGATGCCTCTAGCGAAAAAGTTTATGAGGAAGCAGACTGAAGCTGGCCCTTGTGTACATACTCCAAAGCTGTGGCGATGGTCCTCATGTCCATCTCTATACTGCGAGCCCAGTTCTCCACATCCCCTATTTCCTGTTCAAAAGAGAATATAACAACAATAAGTCTGATGAGTGTTGTGTATATTTTCTGGGATCTAACGTTGAGAAGTGCTTGGGTACACCATCAAATTCCCATGCCAGTCTCTTCAAGTTCTGCAAAAGTTCTACTACAATAAGTAGCAGTGGGCAAAATTTAAGAAATGTCAAGTCATCCTTTTTCCCAAACCAAGGATATGAGAAGATCATGTAAGCTGCATGGCTGCAATTTCATCTGGCTAGTCAGAGGGGGTGGAAATCCACTGCTGAACTGCTGAACACCTGTCAAATCCTCTTGGATCTAGGCACTTGTGACACGACCGGCAAAGGTAACTAAGCTGCTTGTAGTAAAACTGATGAAGAAGTGGTGAGATTTGACTGCAGTGACTCACTGTTAACAACCAAGCACAATTACTTTCCCCAAAGATAATCTTTTTTGGCATTACTATTAATTGAAGATGTACAGTGGGAAGTGACAAGAGAGATGGTCAAGAGACAAGAGGAGATGACGTGACAAAGGTCACAGATTTGATTTGAACCAAAGCACATGGCCCACCAATCCTCCTTTCTTTTTCTCCCACCAACATATATTGCAGATTTGTAGGCCTATACTTAATTTTTGTAGAGCATTTGACATATGGAAGTTGGAACCAGGTATCATTCAGTGCTTTATTAACCTTTACTTATTACAAGGACAGCAAAGGTTTATTTCAGAACTGAAAAAAAGCCAAAATGAATAAGCAATAATGTACCATTTGATCTTGTGTCTGCTAAAATGTAAAAGATTAAGCTTCATACTTAATTAGCAAATTACATTTTAGCTGAATCAATGAAAACCCTTGTTTTTGTTTCTTGTTGAGAACGGAGTTAGACATTTTAGACCTATTATGTTGACAAAGTATAGTCTACCTTTAGGGCCTGATTGAAGCCCTCCACCATACTGATCCATTGTGCAGTTTGCTTGGAAAACTGGCTAGCTTGCACTTGGAGAGTCTTCACCTCATGGTCAAGCTTGCGTTGGTTTACGTATGCTTGGGCAACTCTACAGTGAAACAGAAAACATCAATGAGTAGCAGGGGAACAAATTCTACATTTATAGGGCAGTCTGCTGGACTACCAAAAATTCAACTCTGCATCAGAATGAAAGGAGAAAATGATAGTTATTCTGCCAAACCTACAATGGGGGTTGACTTGACTATGAGCTTTTACAAAAGCCTACAACATATATAAACCCCCAAAAATATTTGAGAATAAATTAATCTGAGAACATATTCTGAAGAAATTTTAACATGCAGGCTGTCAGGCTGTTGCTGGAGAGGACTGCAGGCAAGTAGAAACTAGCTCCTGCCTGAATAACCTGCAAATGAAACCAAATGGGTGCAGTATATTCTTTTGGAGTTCAGTCAAGCAACATAGCTGCATTTTTACAATGCCTTCACTATCCTGTATATTTTCTGATAATATAAAAGTACACATGCTATATCACAGTTTCTGATTTTTAAATTTGCCTACACTGATCTCATATAATCTGACTCTCTGAAATCCAAATGACTGAAATCTGGAGTGAAAGAAAACTTTAATTCCTGGTTACTGCAGTAAATGGAATTTGTAAGTTTGAAAGAAATTGGGTATGACAAGGTATTTTGTGTAAGAGGAGTGGTTGTCTGCTGGGCTTTGATGTGATAAAATGTAGCTGGCTCGATTTGTTCCCCCCGGATGGTATTATACTGTTAAAGAGTAATTTTGCACACAGTTAAGAGTTTTCTCTGCCAATCTACACAATTTTAAAACTACAAGACTGTGGCCGTGAACAGCTAGGGAGAACAGAGGGTTTGGGGCCAGACTGGTGAGAACAGTAACATGATTGGATGTTTGTAGGCATGTACATACACTGATAGATTGGGACTGCATTTTTTTTTTCAATCAACTGCTGATGATCTGACTGCTCATTTTAACCACTGGAGGGTGACCTGAGCCAGGTTTAAGTGAAACAAATAGCACATATGACTGGCATTGTTGTATTTAATAACTATGTAGTACTAAATAGCCCTTAAAAACTCAAAAAAGTGCTTAAATGTGAGTTATCCTTTAAGCAATCAACTTGGTAAAATGTAATATTTTAAATTTCTAGCATATTTAGTGAATCTAAATTTTGCAGGGCAAAGTCCAACTCATTCATTTTCTACAGTCACAGTTACAGTTGGCATTTAGCAGATGCTTTTATCCAAAGCCAGATACACATGAGATTTTAGTACAACACAAGCAGAGATTAGTCAGAGACAACGACGAAAGTAAGTGCTACAAAGCCAAGCTCTGGTCCTGCAGGACACAGAGCTACAAGGCAGTGCTACAAGACACATAGAGTGCATAGATGAATAGAGATTTTTTTTTAATTGTTTTCTATTTGTCAAAGCAATCCTGATAAAAAAGTATAACTTTAGGGATAAATCTTGATAGGTTTTAATGCAGTGGTAATGAAATAGTAGCCTTTGCCCCAAACATATTGTACCTTGACTAAATCTCACTGACTTATCAAAGGATTTTGGCCATAAACCTTTTTTTTTCTTTCAATCAAGCAACAGTACAACAAAGGCCTTTGCATCCAACTCTTGTTTTTTAAGCTGATTGTGTTGCTTTGCTTTCATCACAACTTTCACAATGTTAACAATCCTACTGCACTATTGCTGTTGTGTCACAGCATGTGCCTAGCCTGGATTGGCTTATTATGTGTAAGTACTTATTTATATCTAAGTGTTGCTGCTGTGTGTTTTGACTGTGTCGGTGAAAAGATACAGGTTGCAGACCAAGTTGTGTACAGATTTATGGATACTTTTCTCTAAGTCATACAATGCTTAGTGACTTGACAATTTACTGTACCACTGACTTGTTGTGGGTGTTAGGAGTCCACTATACCGTAAATATACGACGACATGCGATATGGAAGGAAAAACAATACAGGGAGTGTCATTTTCCATACCCAACGTTGAGGTGGTCTACCAGGGCTTCTGTCAGGCAGGTAGCTGCAGCAATAGCTTCACGCCTTCGTCTTTCTGTGAAGGGAAAATTCAAAACAGACAACAGAAAGGATCCATGGTATGTCAAAACGTTATCAAATAATAATAGTCAATAGTTAACCGCCTCAGCATCGTCACACACAGAGTCTCACTGCCACTCAGCTTTGTTTTTAGCATCAGCTAACACTGCACAGCTAGCTAACGAGCCACTTCTCTCTTTTCACCCACGCACCCTGGAGCTCCTTTCGCTCGTTTTGCTTCGCTTGGTGCTCCTTTAATAAACGAGACAGCATTTTGTTTTAGTGGTCGTTGTGATTACTTCGCAAAAGTATTTTCATTTAGCTGCCTAACATATGTTTTGCAAGCAAAGTACTGGAAACGTTACTGGCTAATGGACTAGCAATGTCAGCAGCTGTCACGAGACTGTGCCGTCAGACAGGGCATCACGACGGAGGTGGGAGGGTCAAAATCCAACCCGTTTCCAATTCAAAGGTCCAGAAACATAAATAGCTATGCTCTCATTTGTGGTCATTGTAATCATTACTAGAAAGTGCGTGAGATTCAGATCTAACATATGATTATAACCCACGGGATATGGGTCATACAAGACCACGATTTTAACATATAAGTGATGTGGTGCATTGTATTGTGATGACAATATCAACTGCAACATCTTGTACTGGCTTTTTTAAAATACACGATTAAAGCACTGGGGTATATTCTGAAATTCCGGTATGGCCGGAAGTGAGTGTCGTGCTCACGATGCTGCTTACTTGCAGCAGCAACCTGTCAACAATCTTGACACAGCTGATACAAAAGTCTGTGCAGGTGGGCGGAGGACATATATAATTTTCTACTAGCCTCAGGTATTGGTAAGATAATTTAATTTCCAGCAAATCTGAGAGTTGTGAGATATTCCCAGTCGAAAGAACTAACATAACATTTAAGAACCCGTGTGGTGTTAGCATTGCTAACGTTAGTTAGCTGGGCAGCCGGTGTTCGGCTAACGTAACGTTAGTTAGTCCTGGTGTTACAACTTTTCAGTATCTCTCAGCAATTAAGAAAAAAGCACATGACACCAAAACTTATAAATGGTATATACGAAAGTCTGATATTTGGCGTTGTTTTAATATTAAAACTATAGGTGGCTAACGTTAGCTTCCCTACGTCAACACCCTGTCCAGCTAACTCGTTTGTTGTGCTAACAGATCAGCTAAGTAGCAGCAACACTACCTTGTCACTGATGACAGGGAAGGGTTTTCATACTGGTAAACATTTCTATTTCAGAACTTTCTGACTGTTGCTGTTCCAGTCTTTCTCTTTGTAGCAGATACACCAATTTTGTTTGGCACTGACGTCGTTCTCCCAGTCCATTTAAAACGAATGGTCAAATACCTTACCTTTCCATGGTAGCTTTTGTGTAACTTCATTTATCTCGGATTTTCTGTTATGGAAGGTACTTGGTGGTTTCTTGAAATAGCTTCAGTTAAGCCAAGTCACTGGGCAACTTAAAGACATACGATGAATGTGCAGTACAGTCAAAAGGCAGAAACAAATACCGAGACACGGATTGTATGTTTGGGTAACAATCTAAACAAACCCAGAAGAAAATTACAAACTGACATATGGATTCTAGTGAGACATACGTCTTGGTAGGTCAGACACAGTAGCTTGTAGTGGTGTTAAAATCAGATTTGGTAATAGTAATACCTGATGGAGTTGTACAGTAATGTGTGCCCTCAGCGATTATGCAAAGAACATATACAAAGTCTCCTTAAGGGTTGTTTATTTTTGCTCTGAGGAGTTGCACGTGTGTAACTTCAGTCCATCTTCTTGTAGTGCTATAAAATGGAAATATGCCATTTCTTAAATTTATTATGCATGTGAACTATACCTTTTAGCACAGTGTGTCATTCCACGTTATGTTCTGGCATTTCACGAATCACCAGTAAATTAGGCACTATTGATCTGTTTATCACAGTAGCATGTGCTTTAATCCAAAACCTAACAGTGAGAGCGAGATTTGTTGTATTGTGGATACCAAATAGGCTCTGTCTGTGAGTCAGTGTCCCAACAAATCCGTCGCTGTTAGAAGTACTTATTCTGCATCTACGCCATCCTGTCTGTAATAACCATTTCAATATCTGTATGTACCTAAAGATATCATATATGGCCCTTGATCACACAATGGTAAAAAAATGGATGGCCTTTTAAAGTACCTGTACATGCCACTCTATTTAAAGCCAGGCTAAATGTCCTATTGCCTCTTGCAACCTTACCCTAATCCGTCTCTAAGTAGGTTACGTGCATTGAGTATCCCTATGTTAACATGCTATGTCATGGATTCCACTTGTTGCAGGTCCTTTTGGTGTAGCCAAACAAGGCTACAGTGTTATGGCTTTGTCATGAAGGCCCAATTACAAGTCACAGGTGAGTTAACTGTGCGATATCGGTTAGTTGAGCCACCAACAGAAGTTTGGACAAGAGTCATGGCAAAGTAGTCAAGTTAAGTCCACCTCTAAGGCTAGGAATTTCATTCCAGCACAAGTGAATGTTGACTAATTAATTGTTTTGTTCTTTTATGCACCGTTGTTTTGACATGAGTCTGTCTGCAACAATTGGGCATTTTCACAGCAGTCATTTTTGACATGAAATGTCAGGCAAACACAGGTGTTACTAATGACTCTGTTTCATTTAGGTTTAACAGAGTCAGAGTCCTGCTATTGTTCATGCTGTCTCACTGGGAAGTCTCTCCTAAAATTAAATGGAATGAAACCTTAAATAATGTCATTAGTAACACCTGTGATTAGCTGCTATTTCATGTCAGAATGGGTGCTGTGAAAAAGGTCTGTAGTTTTGCTTAGCACTAGGAGGCTTCAGGAAGTAGTTTACAGACATTCACAAAGAAGCTTTAGGTTAACTATAAAAGTAAGACACACCTGTATCACATCATGCCTAATTAAATACTTGTTATTACATGTCTTGAGAGATACATTACCTGCACTGTCACTGTAGCTGTTTGGTGTTTTCTCTTCTCCAGTGCTCTCAGCCAAGCTGAAGGAAAACAAAAAGAACTGGTTTGGCCCCAGTCCTTATGTTGAGGTAGCTGTGGACGGCCAGTCTAAGAAGACTGAGAAGTGTAACAATACACACAGCCCCAAATGGAAGCAAGCTCTCACAGTGTAAGTGCTGCACTTGTGTTTCTCATAAGATTGGGAGCAGTTACTGGGATGATGGGCTTGTTGATAATAAAATACTCATCAGTTGTGCTAGATTAAACCCTCAATTTATTCCTATGCTGTTGGCCCACATCTTGGCATTTTCTCCCCTTTCTGCAGCATTGTAACCCCCTTCAGCAAGCTGATCTTTCGTGTTTGGAGCCACCAGACCCTGAAGGCAGACATCCTGTTGGGAATAGCCACACTGGACATCAGCGAGACCCTCAAGGCTAATGACTTGAAGTGTAAGCTCACTCCTCTCTGTTATCATAATCTCATTTTCAGTGTTCACTCTTATATGTCTGTCAGCAGCATTTTTATATAGCAGACTTTGTACATGCTGTAGGCTATACTTGTTATATAAGAGTGCCGTCTACTTCTGTTTGTCATGGAGGTTTTATTGGGCTTTGATAAGCTTAAAAGCCTACATGTGGACCTATGGACTGGATTTTAGTTTTCCATGAGATACAAACCTCACCTTAGATTATGACCTTCTCTCTGCTTAAACTGTATGCAAACTCCTGAATACAGTGGCTCCTCTCAGACATGGTCAACATGTGCTAACCATGTGACATGAAAGTCTGGTTCATATTGTATGTCACAGCTGCCTTTCATTTGCCTACAGTTAAAAATTCACCTTGTGTAGTGCAGCTTTACCAGGATTTCAAACAAACAAGTTACTTGTTCCGATGCTTACAGTTTGAGGATGTATTATCACAGCAACAATAACCCACTTTGGCCCATGATCATTAATCCAGCACTAATAGTATGGTGCAGATTGTGCCCCCTGATCATCCACACCCACAAGCAGCTCAGTGCTAGATGTTTCAGGAGGGCAAAGATTACCAACAGTTGCAAAAAGTTGCATTAGACAGTTACCCTAACCCTAACCCTATAATGGCAATGTCTGCCATGAATCAAAGTGACTTATATGGAGTCTGGCTTTTATATACTTAAATGGACCATAAATGTCAATTTACAGTGCAGTACTAATTGCCAAATTTACCACTAACACCCGTTTCTAAGGACAGAACTATACCACATAGACAAAACCTAGCTTTCCAAGATATTTTGTTTATTAATGAACTTTTTATTGCAGATAATCACCGGTCAGAACTATACAGCTGCGTTTTTTGCCTATGCAGTTTTTCTGCAGTTGTGTGCTTTTATGAGTCATTTTCACTTTACCCTTAATTGACCGCTGCTGTCTCAGTGAAGTGTGTTGTCAGCCTTTCAAATAAGCTCCTGTCTTTTGCCTCGATGCCCTTAGTGTGTGAGGTGGTGCGGACACTGCAGCTCTGCTCTGACAGGGAACCCCGGGATGTTGTCGGCGACCTCTCAGTCTGCCTGGATGGCCTGCAAGTCGACCCGGAAACCTTCTCCTCTGCAGAGAGAGAACACGGTGAGGAACCACATGCAAAAACAGAAGAACATAAACGCTTTTCCCATAGTGACACATTGAGAATATGAATGAGTGGGCTGTTAGGATTCTTCATGATACCAATACTTAACCAATAGTCATATTGGTACTCTGCTCCTCTAATGTAATAGTGTGTGACAGTGAGGTAGTTATCCTCTGTAATGCTTAATCACCTGTCACTACCTTTGATACATTTATCATTTCATATGGTTTTCTTTTTGACCTTAGACCAAGCATGTACTAAAGTGTTTGCTCTCTCCAGAGTAGATAAATGTTAATAATCAAAATTAGGTTTTATACACATCTAGTTATCTGCGGTTATTTGTCATGTCAGTACAGGACTATAGAGTGTTGGCCACTATTTTGAAAATCAGACTCTCACTCTTATAAAATAATCGGTTCATATTAAGCTACTTGATCCATATTAGACTAGTATAATGGGGTAAAATTTTGAAAAATGAAAAAGGGCCAGTATGGACAAGCAGAATTCTGTGAATTTGCATCTGAGAGTTTCACACCACCCTCTTCATATTCACTTTGATTGACACATTTTGTTTTAAGTGGAAAAAAAGGCACTGAGACACTTTCAGTGGAAAAAAGGCACTAATAAAATGAGCGTAGCCAAATGTTATGCTCAAGAGTTGCAAAGTGTTTAAGGGAAAGTTTGAGCCCCATCACTAGTGGAGTCATGACGCAGCAGAATTTGGCAGCCAACATGTTCCACCGACAGTTTGTACCAGTATCAGCCAGATTTATTTTATGTAAATGACAGATATGCAGTTCTTTTTATAGCAGAGTAAACCTGGCAGCTTGATTACTAAATCTGAGCACAAACTGCCATTTCTTTTTGGTCTTTCTCAGTGTTTGAATAAGCCATTGATGTCTATTTTCTTTTCCCTGTCATTCTAGCTGCTGTCCCAAATGGGAATGCGAGGCAGAATGGAGACTCTAGCAACAGGTCTAGTATACTTTTCTTTTTATGATAGACCTATATATTTTTTGTGCTTATCTTTGGTCAGGGATTGGCTAAGAAGGAAATATATCTGTCCAGATTTGTATGGGTTTTCCTATTAGGCATGCCTTATATTTACATTTGGTTCTCATAGGTAAATATAAACTCTTGTTCTGTAAACTCTAAATGTAAAGAATTTTTCAATAAGCTTCCTCCTGTAAAAGAGTACCTTAAACCTAAATACTCTCATCATCATCCCCAGGTCAAGCAGAGACACGTCTCCCTCCAGCGATTCAGATGAGTGGGTCATTGTACCAAATGGTCACGCTGTCAATGGCACGGGGTCTCCTGCACCATCCCCAGGGGGCTCTAAGGCCTCACGTCCTCCCAGACCAGCACGCCCTCCTCCTCCTACTCCCCGCAGACCAACCGCCTCACCAAGTAGGAAGAGCACTGGATTAATTACAGCAAATAGTTGAGATTAACATAATAGAAAAGCCATGAAAGGGCACATGAATATGTTCTACTTATATACATTTCAGAGAATTTTACAGACATAAGATGAAAAATGTCCTGATGCCCTAGATTGACATCTTAATCTAATATAACAAATGTTACTACTCATTGCGTTTCATGTACAAAAATGGAATATGCACTGATTTTGCAAGTGACTACAATCAATTTAAATATACTTTCCTCTTCTATCTCACCTTCTTTCCAGCCTCCTCTAGCAGTTCCTCCCCCAGTGAAGTGAGTGAAGGCCCAGCATCAGATGGCTCCTCTCAGGCGTCAGCCAGTGGGTGCTCAGACTCACAGGATGTCTCAGGTGGAGCAGCAGGAGCAGCAGCAGCAGCAGCGGGACCCACACAAACAGCTAGTGGCCCCAAACCTGCAGCCTCCACCTCTGCCTCTGCAGCCCCGGCCCCAAGCGCCCCCAGAGTCACACCTGTGAACAATGGCCCCTTGCCACCTGGGTAAGAGTTAGTGCACTACATGTGGTTCTGCAGCTACTGAGTGTATCTGATTCTGTCAATATTTATATCATTCATTTATTACATTCTTTTAAAAGTGTTTCGAGTGATGTTGTTGTATTCGCTGTTAGGATTTGGGTATGTTGAAAAACATACCCAAAAACATTTCAGTGTGGATCATGTATCCATGTTATTTCAGTATTATAATATGAAACTAGATATCATCTAGGATTTTGGATATTGTAATTATGTGATATGGCATAAGTGTTGTCTTTTCGTGGTTTTAAAGGCCGAATTACAGTAAAGGGATGCAATTTTCTGAACTTGTTAGATTGTTCTAGCTGTTCTGTTATTTACCTGCTTGGTCATCATATCCACATTGCTAATGAATGTTGGTCAAAAATCTCTTGGGTATAAATACCTTATTTAAGCGCCAACAGTCATGCCTACAATATCATAATAATATTGATATTGAGGTATTCGGTCAAAGATAATGTGATATTTGATTTTGTCCATATTGCCCAACCCCATTCATGAGATAAATTATTCATAATCTATATGCCTTGCAAAGGTTGTGTTGGAATCCTGTTTGTATTTTATCATTTCTGTTGTCTCTGCAGGTGGGAGCAAAGGGTGGACCAGAACGGCCGTGTGTACTTTGTGGATCACATTGAGAAAAGAACAACCTGGGACAGGCCTGAGGCTCTGCCTGCAGGGTACCAAAACAGTTGATTCCCCCTTTATACCTTAAACATTAACGTTGCTGTAGCTCTGGTTTACTGGACTATGTAGTTGTAACACTGCGGAGTAGAAAAATCTTTTATGATCATTTTTACAGTTCTTACAGGGCTGCATTCTGTTGTTCTCCTTATTTACTTAAAAAAACAATAAAGTCAGTGATGTAGCCTTTTATTAGAATCCAAAAACAGATTGAAGTCACATGTGCCTCTGCATCAGCTTGCAATGTCACATCCACTCTGTGTCCTACATTGTCAGCTCAGTTCTGCCTCCTTTTCTTTCGTTGTTCTTTGAAGGTGGGAGCGCAGGGTGGACCCCATGGGCAGGGTGTACTATGTTGACCACATCACTCGCACCACCACTTGGCAACGCCCCACGCAGGAGTCCGTGCGTAACTATGAGGAGTGGCAGCACCAGCGCAGCCAGCTACAGGGAGCCATGCAGCAGTTTAACCAGAGGTTTATTTATGGGGTGTGTACGCTCGCTATTTTAGATACAGTAGTTTAGCAAAAGATGTACAGATGTTGAAGTATTCATAGACATACATGACATACAAGTCTTTATCTGGAGAATAACACACAAAAGTTAAAATGATTTCCGCTGTGGGTTTTGGAGGAAACCACCAGTTGCAAAGACTGCTGAAAAACAAACAAAAAAAAAAAAACATCAGAGGAACTCAGATAAAATAAAGGAGAATTATGGGAAAAATGTGAGTTTGTACTAGTATTGTAGGCAGGGCAGCACTTTTGTGTTTGGGGTGGTACAGCCCTGGCTGGAGAATGAGAACAGAAACCCTGCTTTACTTTCCACTTGTGGTTCTCAACAGTGATGGCCAGTGATGGGGAAGTGAAGGGCGCACTTTGATGATTTTCATTTCCCCTTTTTAGGCTGTTTTGCTGGATTTATTATCACAAGAATCCTGAAGGCTGCATATGTTTATTTCATAAACAGAGCATGTTTTACATAATTACACACATAATGAATTTGTGTGCTAGAAATATTTTTTCACTTCCCATAAATTACCTCATGACCCTGTAAAATAATCTCATAACCACCCTGGGGATTCCTCAGGTTGAGAATCACTGTTGTAAACTCTCTCTGCCGTTGTTATTTTTTCCTTATCTACACTGTCTCTGTGTGTGCTTTTGACATTTATCCTGATCCTCAGTGTTCTTGTGGTTTGATTTGGCTGTTGAGTCTGAAATCCCCTCATGTGACTTTGCTTTTACATGAGCCTCCATGATCCTAGTTACGGACAGTTACGGTCAGCATGGTTTGGTCAGGTCAGATGCTTAAGCAACTCTAAAATGATAACACACAATGAAATCCTGGATTAGGATTAGAATGCTGTTCCTGTTACTGATGATATTACCTAATGATAACTGTTAAAATACACTTAAATCCCATGCTATGACATACTATAGATGAAGTCAGTGTCACAGTTTTGCTGTTTGAAAGACTTTATTAACATGTGCTCAATTCTCTCTAATGTTAAGCTCCAAGACCAGTTTGCACCCACCACAAATAAAGAGTTTGACCCACTGGGACCTCTACCACATGGCTGGGGTAAGTATCGTTGGGAATTAGATAGATTTGCTCCAATCCTCTGGTTCTATTTTAGTTTTTGAGGAATGTGGCGATGGTGTCTACACAGAGACGCAGTGAGGGATTCTGAGTCCTGTTGCACAAAATAAAAAAGACCAAATCAGGAAAAGGCAGCGAATAAATATCAAATTAGCTCCTGTCATCTGTTATCTACCATATTTTTTGCCTTTTTTTTTTGCAGAGAAGAGAACAGACACCAATGGCAGAGTGTATTTTGTTCATCACACGACTCGGACAACCCAGTGGGAGGATCCCAGGACGCAAGGGTGGGTAACACTGTGTGCCTCTTTATTTTTGCTAATTATTAACTGACAAGAAGCATGAAGATGTCTCTGCCTTTTTATCTCCATGGCATGTGTTTAATGTTGTCAGGAATTCACAGATTCAGTTTGTAGGCCATGTAGTCATTGATTTGCACGTTCCTTTGTGTGTATTTGTGTCTGTCTCTTTAAAAATGGGTGTTGTTGTTTAGGCTGTTGAATGACAAGCCCCTGCCGGAGGGTTGGGAGATGAGGTTCACTGTGGACGGTATTCCCTACTTTGTCGACCACATCAGGAAAACTACAACCTACATTGACCCTCGCACAGGGAAATCCTCACTGTAAGTGTTATTGTCAGGCTCACATTAACGACACTTCAGAGAATGACTGCTGACTTCATGGCATCTGTGTTTTCCAAAACTGATCCTTGGTCAGCAGTTGTACTCAAGTACCTTGAGAAATACAAACCCTGAAGTCAAGGGCCTCCTCATTGAAAGCTTCATTCAGTTAAACAGACATTATTCTCCCTAAATTCATTTGTCCTGGACACAGATGACACTTGCCATGTAAAAAACATTGTAAAATAACACATTGTACCATTAAAATCAGCGCACCATAATTGCATATTTCAAATCCTGGACATCTCTAAAACAGGCAGATAAAGTGCATGCATATGTACATAAATGCACTCGCTGAGTGGACAATGAGCATAATTGTTTCTCTGGTGTGTCCCACAGAGAGAATGGACCCCAGATTACCTATGTCAGGGACTTCAAAGCCAAAGTGCAGTACTTCAGGTTCTGGTGTCAGGTATGTATCATTTTTAGTTTCCATCATAACATTATGTGGATACACTTGCACCCAGATTTACTAAAATCGTTAGCAGGTACTAAAACATTTTCAGTGCCCAAAGTCAGCATTAAGAGTTGTAATAGGTGCAAGACAGTACGATTTAGGATTTTATTAGCTGATGCAGAACATCATCTATTCTTCTTGGGACACTGACATACAAAGCAACCACATCAAATTAAAATGAGAAAAGTATAACTAACAACATTCTTTCTCACAAACATATTACTATACATATTCTTATTCATATACACACATATACAGTACAAACCAGCTGGGCTTTTCCTTTATCAGGCACAGCCCTGCACAGCCTGGTTCTGACTGAGTCATGGAAAGTATTTGATCTTGTTAATTTAACTAGTTTTCCAGATAACAAGCATTTGATAACTCTCCATCAGTGTTCATTCAGTGTTGGCTTGTCCTTCATCTCCCAATAACAATACCAAGGTTAATTCTTGTTTTTGACCTTGCTTTATCAAAGGCAATTTTTGGGGGGCAAACCTTTTTTTTTTTTTTTTTTCTTCTTATGACTGGCTGCTTCTCCACTATATTTTGAACATTTGCAAGGGGTGCGAGAGCTTCCAGCCATACACACGAGCTGAATACAGGGCACAGCAAAGCAAATTGAGAATGAGGAAATTAGAAATTGATCCCTTCACCATATCTTTAGACCTAATTAGATTCTACGCTAGATTAAAGTGAAAAATTTAAACAAGTTACATTTAAGATGTTTCTCTTCCATACTAATGAAATTTGTAAAGGATAGGCACAAAAATAAGCTTTTGCTTCTAGCCTATTCCTTTTTTTTGGTTTTATGTGTTTATTGTGATTGCTGTGCTGTGTGAGATGATTGATGTACAAACCAAAACCAAAAATAAACCATTCATTCAAATTCACTTGTCACTTGGCTGAAAATACTTGAATGCACAAAGATAAAGCTAATGCGTAAATCCAGTCCTTTGGTGCACAAAGCATTCAGATAGTATTAAATCTCTGCTTTCCCTTTGTATAAGGTTTTTCCTTGGTTGTGCTGGCTAAGGTCTGTGAGTTTGGTGTAGACAAAGTTTAATGAGAAGGTCAGCAGTTGCTGAAGTTTTTAACCCTCAGTGTATCGGTATGTTTCATATACTTGTTTCTTTCTCTCAGCAACTGTCGATGCCTCAGCACATTAAGATTACAGTCACCCGCAAAACCTTGTTTGAGGATTCATTCCAGCAGGTGAGTTCCATTAGAATCCTATGATTGTATTATTTTATATTCATTTCTTTACCTGGCAGTGTCTTCTTGTCCTTGCTTGACTTCTTGAACTGTTTCCATTCTTGGTCTACATTCACAGATCATGAGCTTCCACCCACAAGATCTGAGACGGAGACTGTGGATCATTTTCCCAGGAGAGGAAGGCTTGGACTATGGAGGTGTGGCCAGGTGAGTTCAACTAAAGTAATTTTATAAAGATGGATCTTTTATCGTGTGACCCGCAAGGTGAGTTATGTTCTAACTGTATCTTTTTTGACACCACCTTCAAACTATGTGTAACAAGACATCACATTCCTGATCAACAAGCTTTCAAGCCTCACTCAACCAGTTTTACCAATCCCTCTTTTTTGTTTTTTTAGGGAATGGTTCTTCTTACTATCTCATGAGGTATTAAACCCCATGTACTGCCTGTTTGAATATGCTGGCAAGGACAACTACTGCCTACAGATCAACCCTGCCTCCTACATCAACCCCGATCACCTGAAATACTTCAAGTTCATAGGACGCTTCATTGCCATGGTACACTGTGCTGTTTGTCGCCTTTTTACTCACTCTGCCATCCATATTTGAACACAGGGTGATGATAATGGATATTTTGGCCCGCAGAGTGGATCAAGTCGGTGGATATGGTTTTACATCTAGAAATATTTACATCTAGAAAATTGCAGAAATTATCTTCAAAACTAAATTTAGACATGCTCACATCCTCATTCAGAATTCTACAAAGTCTGGATACAGTCCAGCTGCAATGTGCGTATAAGCAGTGAAAACAGATTTTGGAAACTGCAGGAGAAAGTAAAGTGGACAAGCATGCAAATAATTACGCCCATGGGAAGTGTATAATGGGCATATTCAGGCCAGGTTTGCACACAGTAATTTCAACTTTGATCATCTTTCAGTCCTCTTCACATCTCAAACATGACTCTGAAATTGGAAGTTTAACTGTAGCCTTTTAGATGCCTTATGTCTCTGGAGGATGTGAATGATTGAAGTTTCACTTGTCATAGTGCAAACAAAGCATCAAACTCCTTATAGTATTTTATTTTGCTGCATTGCATTTGGCTGTTACTGACCCGTTTCCTCACCTGACTGACTGAGATATCTTACATTGCTTCTTTCTAGGCCTTGTTCCATGGCAAATTCATCGACACAGGTTTCTCTCTACCCTTCTACAAACGTATCCTGAACAAACCTCTTGCTCTCAAAGATCTGGAGTCCATCGATCCAGAGTTTTACAACTCGCTCATCTGGATCAAGTAGGTCTGGGGACACAGGACAGAGTTATGTGGGAGAGCTGCATCATGATTTGACAATATGAAAATGATAGGATAGCATAAAGGTGATTTGCTGTTGAGTGACAGTGTTAATGTTATGTCAAGGAGAGTTGTTTTTTTTTTGTTTGTTTGTTTAGATTTTTTTTTGTGTGAGTTTTGAAAAACCCAACTATTCTATTCCCTATACCCTAGGAACTCTATTTCTTTTTAATGCTAGTTTTCACTATCAGCCCAAACTTGGTTTTCATGGTAATACTGAGAGTATTCTCTTTATTCACACATACAGGCACATTTGTGACAGGGGTATGAGCCACTGATTTATAGTATAATCTACATATAAATATCTTATGTTTTTATTGTAGATCAGAACTATGACCATATCTTGAATAAGAAACACCTTCTGCCATCTCTATAAGAAATTGAGGTCACATAGGTCAGAACACAAAACATAAAGCAGCATATTTCATTTCAATTTTTGCATTTTAGAGATTATCTGATGCTTTTATCTAGAGTGACTTAAAATGAAACCAGCAGTAGAATAAGCTTCAGTTCCTAAATTGTTATAACAAGATACCAGTAGTGAAGAGTGCAAGAGTCAAAACTGTTGTTCATATGTAAGTGGGAAATTCTAGTTAAAGAAATAAAATAAGAGCTAGGGTGGTACATTCACTGTTATCAGACCAAATCGGTTGAGTAATGTGTGTTTTGCAGGAGTAATGTCTGTTAGCTAGTTGGAATAGTTCTGATTGTAATAACAGTCTTTTGTCACTGTCTCTTGTCACAGTAACTACTTGGAGGGGTTACTTTGGTGTTGTTGCCATGACGATGATGATCATAATGATGACTCTCTATTGCCTGCAGGGATAATAACATAGAGGAGTGTGGTCTGGAGATGTTCTTCTCAGTAGACAAGGAGATCCTGGGGGAGGTCACTACCCACGAGCTGAAACCAGATGGAGGAAACATCCAAGTAACCGAGGAAAATAAAGAGGAATACATCAGGTGCGGCAGCATTATCTGTTCCACTCTCCCACCTACTTCTGCTACATTTCATTCACTTTTATATCCAAGATATTCAGTGGGCGATCTCATCCAGACTCCCTTACAATGAATGCCTTACAATGAATCAACTGCAGAATAAGCTCGGATTCCTGTCACCAGTATAAGCAACCAATGGAAAAGAGTGCAAGTGTCACACACAACCTAAGTGCAGGACACTGACACACAGAGGCAGGAATGAAGTTTGAAATGGATTTTACTGAGAATTAGGGCAAGGAGGGAATATGAAGGGTTCAGGGCTGGCTGGAGGCTGAGTGTGGGTGAGACCCTGCTGGATGACCAGGGGAAAGCCTGGCAAACAGAGGAGGTTTGGGGCTGAGGGGTGGCACTATGGCTACAGGAAGGGAACAGGAGACAGGGCTGGAGGCACAGAGAAACAGGAATTAGTACTGACAGAAAACAGGCAAAACTCTAAAGCACAGAGTCAAACTGAGTCTTGGTGGAGTCTGAGCTGAGTTTAACTAGCAGGAAGATCGGTGATGCATGGCAGCTGGTGTCGCTTGTGCCTGTCTCCAGCACGCCTGTCTCCAAAGCAGCACTCACACAGGGAAACAGCAGGAGACATGATCACACGCACACACACACACACACACACACACACACAAGGAGAGAGAGGGAGAGAGGCGCTGAAGGTGGCGGCAGACTAGAACCAGACATTAAAGTCTCAACAGAGGCAGAGTTGAAGGCCATGACACACCACATGTGGACAGAATTTTCCTGTTTTCCCGTAATGATTATATATGATGCTGAGGACATTAAAACTCAACTGCATATGAGTAACAGTAAAATGTCTGAAAAATGTATTGAAAATGATCTGTGAAAGAAAAGTTAATGCACTTTTTGATATTTACCTGAAATTGAACATTAGGTTTTACACTACTTGCCAGATGATTTTGTACTCTGAAAGAAACATTTTTCTATAACCTCCCCCTCTCAGGTGTATTTATTTTCTATTTGTGTCTGTGTGTGCATCAGGTTAGTGGCAGAGTGGAGGCTGTCCAGAGGCGTGGAGGAACAGACTCAGGCGTTCTTTGAGGGCTTCAATGAAGTTCTGCCCCAGCAGTACCTTCAGTACTTCGATGCCAAGGAACTAGAGGTACTTCTCGAAGAGCAACAATTAGCTTTTCACTTTTGTTTATCCAGTTAAATTTTACCAAGCATGCGTGCTCTTTCTCAGCATCATCCTGTTGCATATTCACTGTTTCACACATTCACACCTGGGAGCTCCACTTGCCCTCCAATGGCTTATTATGTGCCTTACTTAAGGGCACATAAGCTTTGCAACTAATAAAGGAGATTATATTCAAAAATGTAAGTTGACTCAGTTGCAATCACAGCAACTGATATTTTTAACCAGGTTTCATCAGAGCTGTACAGTGTAAACACAGAATATATAAAGAGTATTGAGTGCCAATGGTGTCATTGGCACTAAAAGTCTTATTTTTTTATCTAAATGTATTGTAAAAATTGCGTGCATGGAGGCAAGAGGAGGTACATTAAAGCAAAGTTAATAGTGAGTTATATTGTATGTCATTAATTTTATTTTAATTGTATGTTTTTATTAAATTTATATATACTTTTTTCCAAGCAAGCATGATGAATTAGGTTAAGGTGTAGCATGTAGAACATTTATGAAATTTTTTTTGTTTTTTGTTTTGTTTTTTCTTTTTTGTTTTCCTTTGCCTCGAAAGGCTGGCTCTCCCTTTGTTTTTATTTTCCCTGTTTTTTTTCTTTTGTTTTTTTGTAATCATTGGTTCCCCTGTTCTACGAAGTATCTCAAAATAAAATTACTGGCAAAGAGTTTTGAATCCTTTTCTCTTTTCTGTCACAGTACTGAATTAAATGGTGTTTTTGTCACTTGAATATTATATGACACAGCCATGAGATCCTCCTCCATGGATGAAATGTGCTGACTGCAGTGCTGCCACCTCTGGAGTCCAGTTTTAATGTCCACGTAGGCAGACTAAATTACACTGGAGTGCTGAGGAGCAGGGGCATAAGCTTTGAATCATGAGATAAATATAGTTCTTCCTCTGACCACCATACATCATGTCTGTCTACGTGGAACGCCAACCTGGTTTCAGGTGCAACACCTCAGTAGGGTTTTACATGCAAATGTACACATTTTCCATTACTGGCTACAACATTTTAGTTATGTTGAAATAAAGCCACTTTGTCACATTTCCCTGTTAACAGACAAGATGTGGAAAGATGATTCTGGTTTGACACTGCATGACATCCCAGGCCAGCATTTCCCAACTTCTCCAAAATCTAAAGGGAGCTCTAGAAGAGACATTTGATTGTGTGGAAATGATCCAGTCTAGTGCTGTACTGAATCACTGTCAATATCTAACTGATCAGACAACTTTGGGACTACATTCAGAGAAGAATATGCAAAGTTAGATATTTGCATCTCAAGATTTGGGATCTTCTGCATATTGATTATTTGCCAAAGGAGTTTACTTTTATCCTCCAGTGTTCATCCTGCTGAGAGCATGATCATTTCAAGTCACAGTAACGGTTCTCTCAAAGTTTAGTCTTTAGTTTTAGTTTGTTTATTTGACAAGGACAGCACACATTCAAAAAGAATCTGTCAAGCCAAGAAGGCTAGTTTTCATCTGTAGTCCCTGGGCAGACAGTGTGTTTAGTGTGCCTTGTACAATTGTTGCAATTACAATTAGTATTTTTTATTTATTAATATTCTGGGAGTCAACAATTGTGTGAGCCTTCTGCTGCTGTTATCACGCTGCCTTGGTGCATGTCAGGGGAATGCAAGTCATGGGAGAATGGGGTTTGTACATTTTGGCCTGAGGGTGGCACTGGAGGAAATGTCATGAGGTCATCAAAATGAACAGGGTTCATTCTCTGGGGAGTTTGAATGTGCTCACCAAATGTCATGGAAGTCTGCCCAATAGTTTGCTAAATATCAAATTTGACATTTTACCCTAAAAGGTGGTGCGACAGGAAAGGTCATGAGATCACCCAAACTGACAGGGTTCATCCTCTGAAGAGCATGAAAGTGCTCGCCAAATTTCATGGAAATGCACCCAACACATTTCAGTATTTGTTGCCTTGGAGTGAAGTGTTGGACCGACAGACCAAATGACCAACATGGCCACCCTTAGGCCCCGCCTTGTTGCTTTAAAAACACTGGTGTATAGCACTGGAGATTCACATCAAGCTGGTGAGTCTTACTGAGCCCAGTAGCCTCTAATCAGACTAGTAGACCAAACCTGCATCACACAACTCCGACCTCAGAGGAAGAGAAGCGTTCTGGGATGGCGATCAGAGCTGGTTAGATGTGTCACACAGTAGCCAACCACAGCTTGGCTTCGGTCTCACCAGCGCTGCTTCCTGCTGGGAGAAATTAGGCCAACTGTTGTGTTGTTTCTCTGCTCACTTGATAATAACACAGTCCTAAGCCATAGTGATTAAACCCTGCTGGCACATTCAAATGGAAGCAACAGTGTCTCATCTGTGTTAAGTGCAAGAATAGAAGGAGAGCCCTGGTGAGATTAAATATAGGTCAAACACTTGGTCACTTTGTCAGGGCCAGTGTGCCACCCACACCTTTCCCTGAAGGCATGGCGTCATGTCCACACCATCAGTAGCTTGTGGCTTTGCTAGTGTCAACACTGATAGCCCAGAGGTCCCTCTTGTGTACCCAAACCTCTTTTTGATCCCCCTTCCCTCTTATGTCCTTGCCTGCCCTTTCTCCTTACCATCTGTCTGATCTCTCTCCTGGTGGCTTTCTACAGCTAAACATTAGACAATAAAAAGACTATGATGGTGCACTGATTTGTGATGTGCCACTTCGGTGCCAACATTGTGATGTCAGCACTACAAAGTCTTCCTTGTTAGCCCCATTACTACACACGCAGACCCTCCATGATAAAGTCCTGAAAATGCTTCCAAGTGCAACATCAGGACACCACTTGGCCCTTTGAGGAACTGCAGATTATATATTGTCTAGCTTTCCCAACCACAGAGATTATCCCCTCACTGTAGCACCCACATACTAAGCTTTCTCCCATTCCCTCCCACTGGGCCCCTTTCTCTTTCCCTTGCCACTCATCCCTCGCTCTCTGAGGCCTCCCCGAGGTCCTGAGCTGTCAGGTGTTGTCAGGTTAAAAATAAGATCCAGGAACAAAAGGATAAGCGGCTCAACTCACCACCCATCAGCTGACAGGAGCTTAACACATCGCCTACTAATTCAAGGTCATGAATTCTACTCTCATTCCTGGAAGGCCAATTAAAATCCAATGATGGAGAGTTATCAAGAGCTGGGAATAGCCTAAGCTTCAATTTCCTCCCATGGAAACTACCAAAATGACTTCTATACATATGATGAGCTGAACTCATATGTAACCTTGTTTGGCAGAATCCTGGAGTATGGTTATAATAATGTGGAAACAAACCATGAGCTGCTCATTCATAGATATGTACTAAAACTTGAGGCTGTTCATGACAGCTACTCAGTGTCAGAGAGTGCACCCATATATACAGAGCAGAGCTGAGTGTTGGCTGGCTGCTAAAGTTATAACACAAAGTACCTTTATAAATAGACATGGTCCCTGGGAGCTGCACTTTGGATCCATCACCCTCTGCCAAAATCGCAGAGCGTCCTGACTGATGACATTAGACCAGTGTGTCGTACTTGATATGACTTCTGGACAATGTGAGGTTTTGATGTCAAAGGGACGCCGGTGGGATTTCCAAATCAGGATTCTTGAGATGCCTTTTGTGACAAGTGTGTTAAGGACAGTAAACACAATAATGTTTTCCACGGCCTTTTCCAGGAAATTTTGTCTCATATGACTTGAATTGCTCATGCACTCACCTTGATAGAGTAAGAATGACTCTAATGTTTGAATGCAAACTAGTCTATAGCTTCTTCTCTGTCCATTTTGACTGCACAACAAGGCTCTTAATCTGACTCTAAAATCTGTCACAATTTTGCAAATGATCTTTGAGGATGGTAATACCTGATATCTTTACTGAGCCTTTGAAATAAAGTGATTTAGTTATCAGTTGAAAAAAAAGATGCATTACCTTTCTATTAGGCTTGGCTACTCTGTGCATCATACAATAACTAATGGTGACTAACTGAGGGACACAGTAATTTGTGTCCTCATCCAAAGGATATCAATCTAAAGCTGATTATCACATCTGACATAAATATTTACAATGTCCTTGAAACACAGTGTTCTCTCCATTTACAGTGTGGTAATGGTTGTTCTTGGTAGAGCACATTTAATACACACAGACATGGCTTTTAGCTGGAGAGTTTCCATTATAAAACTCTTATTCTTTCATATGCAAACAGCATCTGCTCATTACAGATGGATGAGCATCTCTGGGATCAGTGGAGAACATCGGTGCATGTCACCTAATGTACTGACATAGTTGTAATGAAGCAGCCTTTGGGTCTGCAGGCTGTTGTCTGAGCCAGTCTGAAAGAGAAAAAAAAAGGAGCACTAGACCCATCAGTAGTCCTCATTTTCCATATTGTAGCTGATTTTCCAAGCACCGATCACACGAAAGCCTGCATGCATTTCCACTGTAAAAACAATTCCTAGTGTTTTCCAAAACAGAGTTGACCTTTTTTTTTTTTTTTCTTTTTGGAGGACAGGCTCACTCTAAAATGCACAGCTAATTCAGCTCGCACTCCCTTACATTCTGCATCGGACATCAGAGCTGCAGAGGCACAGCTGATTTCTATTAACTAACAGATCCAGGAGACAGTCACTGGAGCTCAGCCATTGGTTAGGCTAGATTGTATAACCAATCAAATCTATTTTCTGGCAGAGGCACAGCATAATGTATTTTTCCACAGAACTCTCAGGGGACTATACAGCCTCATTTAAAAATGCATTTTCCCAACAAGACAACCATTTCTATTCATGCTGATGCTGTATGGCCATTCACTGCAATGATTTTCTGCTGCTCATGAATTAGTCAGTGAATATCCCGGTACCAAGCCAGGGCAGCGTAGAGGTGTAGACAGTTTGTTCCTTACAAAAGAAAATGAGTGTGTATGTGTAATACCAAGTAATGCCAAATCGAGTCCAAGAGAGCAAATAGCATCAGCACTTATGTTGTATAAAAGCACAACACAATCCAGAGCAAAATGCAAATGGTAAATATTTTTTTGCTGGTGTTCCAAAATGTTTTTTGTTAAGAATTTCAGCTGGTGATTTTTCAGGTGTAATAGGATGCAGAAAACTATTTGTGCATATAATGGTCAAATGAATGAGTGGTTGAAAAAAATATCACCTACTCATGTGGTATGTGGCCAAGATAAGAGAAGAGACACTTCTAATCTTGCAGAGCATGTAATGTGTGTTTTCTGCCTGACTTACTCATATGACCTTTCACAGGTTATTGCCTGTGCAAAATGAGGGACCATCAGCAGTAATGTTAATATGTGTTTGCCCATGATGACCACACTTCCACCAACTGGTGTCAGATAGATTCAGATGTGATACAAATACAAATTCACAAAACAGGTGAAACTGCATTGGAAAAAAGTAATTGGCAAATGTACAACTATGGGACCACATTTTTTTTTACTTATTAAAATACAGCTCAGTGTTGGTATAAATCATTTGATAACTTGATATTTTTGGAGCATATATTCTGGCCTGGTTGTGGACAATGAACTTGACATAAAATCTTTGCGTTTCAAGCTGACATTTCTCTGTGTGTCTTCATGAAGACATGAGCCAAACAGCAGCAAACCTGATGTAAACATAAAGACTGACAGTGGCTTCAGTGGGTGCTAAAGAGTTTTATTTCCTACCTGCAGCAGCACCACCTCCTGCTTCTCTTCTCTCCTGAAACATGCCATAGCTAAAATCTATACTTGTCATATATTGGAAGAAATTAGTGTCATTATTCTCAAACAAATGTGATAAAATAAATTAACAGAAAAATATAAATGAATGCTACATGTATTAAGATTGCTCAATGCAAAAATCAAAATATTACCGTATAAATAAATGATGATTTACAAATAAATTTATGAATGAAAGTTTTGTTTTCATTCAAAAGATTAACATAACACTTAAATATATTTTCCTATTTTTTAGCACTAACACAGAAGAGCCTAAGCAGGCACTTCAGTTATTAAATCTGCATTTGTGAAGTGATATAAGCATGTAGATTGGCTCACGTCTGTGCTTGTGTTTTGGACACACTTGATTTTGTGGCTTACAAATAGAACAATGTGTCTACAGGGAAGCACTAGCTGAATAAGTAGGTCTTGGTGGTTACAATTATTTACAGTTTTCCAGTGTTATGCGTGTCTTTGCATCCATATGAGGACTCAATACAAACAGTACCAGAGCTCCAACAGTTTCATCTATCTGCCTTCTCTTCATAATCCCTTTGAGAACAGCAGCACTAACACAGAAATAGCAGCAAGGAGCCTTCAGATGTGAATGTGTGTGTAGGGGGGGGATTATTATTATTATTTTCCTGAGGCCTCTGTTTTCTGACTCATCAATCATGTCTCGCTGGATTCACAAACACGCCATCAAAAGCAATAACATCTTGATAGAATGTGTGCTGGTATAATGTTTTCAAAGGCTGCTCTGTGTGGTGTCACATTGCAAAATATTGCCTTACACTTTTTACTCCTACATGAAATGAATAAAATCATCACCACCGCGTGTCTTCTTATTGATTGTGTGGGTGATATGCAGCAGCCACTTTACACTAAAGCATACCTAGTAATAGTGTGTCTTCATGCTGTCTTGTTAGAAATGTACCAAAATGAATGTGTTTGAGCAGGAATAAACTGCAACATGAGTCCTATATAAGAAATTACAGGAAGTACAAAGGGCACATTGATGGAGAGAAGAGGCTCTTTGATATTAATGGATTAGCATATTCTGGGCTTGAAAGTGGATTTGATTTATGTAAGAAAGCTGCTGGAGCCCTCTAGGTAATTGTATGGTTCCTCCACCCCCATGACAGAAGGCAGAGTATTGTCACGACGCCCTGGTGCTGCTGTATATACATTAGCTGTGGAAAAAATGAAGAGCTGCTGCTAAGGGGCTGCTATTGTTTCCTCATCTGCTTGTCATTCTTTTTTTCCCACCACTGAAAAAAAATAGTTTTCTTGAACAGTTGAGTTGACTTGAGTCCTTGAAATCTTATTTTTCTTACAGGTGTAAAAAATTATCTCATGTATTTCACGACATCATCTGTCTGCCTTTATTCTGCTCTGGTTCAAGATATTGACAATTACTGAATCTATCAAACTGTGTGGTAAATGTGCTGTTTTCTCACCCTGTTGACAGAACTTTTTGCAACGCAAATGCAAGATCTACTTCACTGCCATAAACATTTGAGGGCAGGATAATAAATCAGATGCTGATAGTAAATTGGACTCCAGAAATGATCAAAGGTAGTCTAAGGATAAAAATGTTTTGCTACATTAAGGTTCAAAGAGAAGATGATATGTGATATCACAAAGCATCAGTATGGAAAAACCTTTGTGTATGACATCACAGAAACCCATTTTCAAGAACCAGACAGAGATTCTTCTCGGTTGTGAAACTGCATGGATGAGGATAACAGGAGGTGAGCTGCTGTGCTATAGAAAATTAAGAATGACCTACTTTCTTTTGACTACCACAGGAAACTGTCATTTTTGGTAGTGGTGACAGGACATACCACCGAATTTCAGCTTTGAAAGATGTAATTTTTATCTCATCAGACATTGTAGTGTTTTATCAAATATACATTAGTCTACTGTCTCTGTAGCGAGAAGCAAGAGAGCAATGATCCGCCACCCACAGTTCTGTGATGTCACACCAGAATATATTTGAAAATGGAAAAATGACTATGATACTGCCCAGGATAAGGCTCCGAGGCTCAAGATACATTCTGTCTTGTTCAGACCTGATTGCAGCATGGCACTATGAGCTTCATTTGGTTGTAAACACGCAGCATGAGTCCTGACCTAGATCAGTTGAATCTTGAAATCAGATCTGAAAGTGACAGGTTAAATGAGTTTTATGGTTTATGTGGTTCCTACATTCAGTGCCTGTTGAAAGCTTGGCATTCTGCACGAGCTCCAGGCGTGGCAGGGACTTTTGACTGAGGCAGGAGTGGCAGTCGTATAGAGACAATAAAGGCATGGATTACTTCCTCCAGGTTGATAGAAGATAGGAATGGTTTGATTTTTGGAGGACTTTTTTAAACACTATTTATACTATTTAGCACACATAGCACATAAAATTTTGTGCATCAGTTTAAAATCAACGAAAACTCAGACCATACAATAGCAAAAGAGAGGATTAAAATATATGTAAGATAATTAGGAATAGACTACAGATACACTCTGATGAACTGCAGCATCTAAATGGAAAATGGGCAGTTTTTTTTTTCTTAAAACAATCTAATATGTAAGTTAGATTGGCAAACT
>OMKZ01014699.1:41102-52124 GCA_900302535.1 Neoniphon sammara
CACGCACGCATGCACACACACACACACACACACACACACACACACACACACACACACACACGCACACACACTTTATAGTAAGAGAACAACCTCCAGTGCACATCTCTGCAGTCTGTCTGGTTCTCCTGCCTTGATCAAATCAAACGAGCTACCAGGAGAAATTTGAGACAACTCACACGGCAATGGAGTTTTTCATGGCATATCTGCTGCCATATCACAAGGGATTCATATCAGAGGTTTCTTTTTGCGAAAAATGAGATGGCTTTTTGAGATGCCCTGGGCTTAGACCGAGGAGAGAGGCTGAGATGAAGGCCAGTGCTCTGACAGTGAAGGAGTCCGCCTGGACGTTAAAGGAGTGCCATCTAGTGGACGAGACAAACGTAGCAATCCAGAGGGAGAGCATGTGTCTACCAAACCTCTTCAAGTCCAAAAAAGTGAAACCTTTCACCAGGATTCGGACGGGCCCCACTTACCAGGTTCACTACACAGCCCGGGAGCTTCTGCTGGAAGTGCTGGACAGAGGAGCCATCCAGGAGCTGTCCAAGAGGGCTGCTGCTGCCAGGGCAGGGGCCAGCCGTCTGTCCTATGGTCAGAGCAGGGATCAGAGCTCAGAGCTGTCAGAGGGGCAGTATGCTGAGGCTTTGACATGGTTCTCCATCGTCCTGCAAGGCGGTTTGTCCTCAGGAGAGAGCTGCTCTGATCCGGCCCTCTGCCTGGACCGATGGCAGGGTGTCCTGAAGAGAAGCAGCTTCCAGATCGACCTCCTGTCTCTGTCCAGGCTGGAGGATGGAGACAAGATGGAAGCCCTCTCTGCCTTCTACAGCCACATAATCAGACGCTGCCAGGCCTTGTACACGCCGGGTCAGCGGCTGGCTGTGAAGAAATACCTTCTTTCCTACCGACAGGCTCCTTGCCCTCTCCACCTCGCCCTCCTCTATGACATGAGCTCAGGCTTCATCTGTAACATCTTCCTGTACTGTCCAGAGCAGCTCCAGAGGCGCAGTAGGACCCCTGTCATCGAACAGGTAGTTAGCCAGCTCCTGAGGCCCTACTATAACCGCGGGCATCTGGTTCAGTTGGACAACTCTGCTTGGATGGAGGGCAGACTCGTCGAGATCTTCTCTGACTGGGGGGTCAATATCCATTTTGTTCCCTCTGTTAAAAAGTCAGAAATGGAGGAAGCATCTTTGTCATCTCCACCAGCCATGCCCCATCAGCACCACTGGACGCCTGAGGACCCTCCATCCCAACTAGTGGCCCACCTCCAGGGCTGGACTGGCCCTGCTCTGTTTCCTCTGTCGGACCTAAGAGGACCAGTGGTGGATGTGTTTCTCCCTGGCGTCTGGGCTGCGCTACACATGATCTGCATCAACACATTCGTTCTCCACAGTCTGCAGAGCCAGGACTCGGGCAGGCAGACCCATCTGACAGAGTTCTCCAGATCTCTGGCCTCGCAGCTGGCCATGGACAACAGTGTGGCTGTGCCTATCCTGTCAAGGCCGCACACCAGTTCATATGAAGAGACCTGTGTAACAAATCTCTGGCAGCAAAGGTTAAACTTGCTGTTTATTGTGCCGTTTCAGATCCTTCACACTATTACATGCTTTGATCAAGCACTAAAACTTAACCCAAAGTGTCAAGAGAGTGATAAACAGCTCTCGGTGTTACCAAAGATATTTGTGTCAATATTGCTCAGTATGGGGAGCAGAGAGGTCCAATTTTTTGTCTTCTGTTCTGTTGCTGTTCTTGCAGGACAAACACTAACAGCCAGGTGATGCAAACTGAGGAGCAAGGCTGCTCCTCTGCCATGAGGTTGCAGGGGTGTAGGCAACCAGGGGTGTGTGGTTTGGAAAACTCCGGCAACTCCTGCTACTTAAATGCTGTGTTACAGTGTTTATGTTCCACCGTGCCTCTTGTTGAACACCTCCTTAATCCAAGCACACGCAAAGGGCTGGCAAGGTAAGACCAGCACCTCTTTGCCATGAGAATACAAGTATATGCAATGGTTATTAAAATGCAAGCTATTTACAAGGTGTTAAAATGCTTGAAGGGATTTGGCTTCCAAATAATTGTTTGCGATTTAAATCAACCTCTGTCCTGATCTAACCTCGAGTCAGGCATAAGTGTCGGATGGCGGAGGTGTTTGCACGGCTGCTGGAGGAGATGTGGCTGGGAAGGAGCTCCAGCTGCACTCCTGCGGAGGCGAGGTCTGTGGTGTGCTCGATCCACCCCCAGTTCAACAATTACTCCCAGCAGGACGCCCAGGAACTGCTGCTCTTCCTCCTCAATGCGCTCCAGGACGACCTCAAAAAGGTGCAGCGGCTCTTATCCCATCTGCACTATCGTCTCTCCCTCTGTTAGATCTCTATTCCTAGTGTGTCAAATCATTTTAGAGACTGAATCTGTGTGTGTGTGTCTGTGTGTTACAAGGGTGAGGGACGCCAGATGTGCTCCTCGGCACGAGAGCCAAGACAGGACCGAAATAGAAACCCTCCCGCTGCAGAGGGGGAGCCCACCATCGTCTCACATCTGTTTGAGGGCCAGCTGAGCTACATGACTCTCTGTATGCACTGCAATCATCAGGTGCACACCACACAGATCTTCACCATGCTGTCCTTACCCATCCCAAAAGACATCATCAAGTGCTCCCTTCAGGTATTTTTTGCTTTGCATCACGGGTCCCATTTGCATCATGTTACTATTATGCTCCGGACTGTATGTGTGTCAGGGGTCTTGATGTTATTCTGTGATTTGCTTTTTTATCTGTCCTTTAATCTGTCTGTCTCTATCTTGTGCAGGACTGCCTGTCTCTGTTCTTTCAGGACAGCATGCTGACAGGGGGAGACCAGGTGTTGTGTTCAGTGTGTGGGGTGAAGAGGAACACAACAGTCCTCACTTCCCTGGACAAACCCCCTGAGATCCTCACGCTGCACCTGAAACGGTGGGTAAATGGTATTGACCCAATACCTTTTCAAATGAATGTTTCTGGTTAGTGTTAAGTGTTAAGGTTACAAAAGTTTGGTTGAGGTTGGGGTAAAGGATAAGATTAAGGCTAGGCAACTTAAACAGTTTGGTGAAGGTTAGAGTAACATCAAAATCTGATCTGGGATCAGTATAGACAATGAGCTCCAATAAATAAATCTAATTCAGTAATATTTAATTTATTTATTGTAATCTTCATATCCCTTGCAGTTTTCATTGTAAAGGGAAGAACAAGATGAAACTGAGGACTAATGTTTTGTTTTCAATGGAGAACCTCGACCTTACCCGGTTTCTATCGAGCCCCTCAGCACAGCATACCTCATACTGTCTCTATGCTGTTGTGGTAAGTACACACACACACACACGCACACAGATTAGAAGCCTTCCTCCTCATCATATACTTTGAAATGCCATTCATCCTTGTGTCTTAGGACTACATATTTTGGTCCATATTCGGCAAAGTGCTGCCTTCAATAAACAAAAACCAGGGAGTTTGTATTGTTACATAAACTGTGCTACTTTACCATCTGTAGCACTGGGCACATGGACAATAATTTTGAGATGATGGACAAAATAACTAATTAAGATAGATTTTGGGTATTACATCATCTGAACTTCATCTAATTCATCTACTCTAATTAACTGTCAACACGGGTATGACATCACAGTCTTTGTTCTCTGATTTCTGTCGATTCTTAAGTACTCAGTGTTTTGTCCTATGCCAAGAAAGTAATGTGCATTTCTCCTCCAGTTGTTATTTAGAGTAATATGATAATAGTGTCAATATAATTTAAATACAGCCAGAGGATGTTACTATTGACATAATGACCCTAAGTATTATTTGTGCAGAAGTAGGGTTTTGGCAGGGCCTGCAATTTCCAGGTTCTTTATCTGCCTCCTCACCAGCCAACTTTTCCCTCCACAGAACCATACAGGTCACCTAGACATGGGCCACTACACCGCTCTGTGCCGCAACGCCCTAACCCGTAGCTGGCACTGTTTTGATGACTCAGTGGTCAGCGAGGTGCAGGACTGCCTCATTCAGTCTCCCAACGCTTACATACTGCTCTACAGCCGCAAGCCCTTCCAAACGCCTAAGATCCATGGACTCTGAGCTCTACACCCACCAGCTCTTATGCATGGACCGACTGGATTTCAAATTCTGTGCATTTCCTTCAACTCTTAATTACTGTAACTATTATGCATTTCAAACATGATGATGACTTGGCATGCACACAGCCTCCATAATGCTCCTTTCAGTGTACCTGCATTTGCCACTGATCCTGTTATTTCTTTCTTCCCCAAATAAATCTAAGATGATCTAGCATCCTCTTGTATGTGACATTATGTCTAAAAATCCTGGCAAGATGTCTGTGTGCAATATGTATAAATTGTTTTCTCTTCAAAGCACAAGGAGTGGAGGGATTGGAAAGTAAATTGGGGGTTAAGGTTTCATCTGGCTTTAGTCTAGCATTTTTCTTAGCCAGTCTGTAAATGCTCCCTTTGTCAGTGCAGCAGCATTGAGGGTGTTGGCTGAAAATATCTTTCGATGTTCATGTACACAATGAAAAAAAACAGGCCACACCTTTAATTTGGAAGCAGTTTTAATAAATAGGTATAGTTGTATGAGTTGTTTGAGGTTAATATAATTGTTATATCTGAAACAAAATGTTTTCAGAGCATGAAGAAATAAAATCAACATACACAAGAAAAAGAAATACATTATGATCTCATGCTAGACAAGAAACTGTACTCAGACAGTAGAGTCATATCCTGTCACCTCACATCTCTTGCCACTCCAGGAACATTACCAGTATGCTTTGTGCTTGCTCTTGTCGGGGACAGTCAGTCGGTCAGTCTCCAAATGTCAGGTTGACACAGTCATAAGAGTGAATACGGTAAATTTCTGATGCCATCTCTCTCGGGTCAGTGTGGAACACTGAAGGCGATATTAAACCAGATCTAAATCAATCTGATAGAGGGGAAAAATTACAAGATTAAACTTGTAGCCTCAAGACCCTAGAAACGCTTCCTCTTTCAAACTCAGTATCATATGAGGAGGACATCCATGGAAGATACCAAATCATCCTTAAATTATGACATAACTGTTACATTTCTGCTCTAAATAGTTGTGTGTGTGTTGCAGATACAGTATAATAATGTACATAGTCAAGTGTATTCAACAGAATAAAATGTACTACCAATCTTGTGGAGGCAGGGAAGTTTTCTTAGAGCAGATCAGGCTTGTTTAGTCACTGTTTGGACTGAGCAAAACAGAAAAGTCCTCTGCATCAATCTCAATCATCTCACACATTCTGAGTTGGTCATTAAACAATGAGTTCTGCTTATACAAATTAAAATGGTTGCATATTGTCTAACTGCATTTCCAAGAGAATGTGGTTAATACGAACAAGCACAAGCTAAATTCCCTCCTCGGTTAGGGAGCATTAAAAATCAGCTTCAACCCTCAGCAGCCTCTTCCACCCCCCTTAAGAGCACATTAAAACATATCAGAAAGGCTATAAAGTATACTCCTGAATCAAATGGTTCATCATCATAAACGTGGTGATACTATGATGGCTGCTACACTCAGGAAAAGAAAAGAAAAAAAAGAATTTGGTCACTTTACAGATAAACACCTTGCCCTCCTATATGTACATGTTGAATGTGCAATATCAGCATTGGTAGGTATGTACATGCCATCTTTTAACCCTGGTGTATTCACAGTACAAGAAAGCTGAAGATCAGTTCTGCAAAAAGGCCGTCCACACCGAGTGCAACAGAAATAAGAGAGTACAGAGCATCTGAACCAGCCGTCAGTCCTACAACACAACTATCAAAGGTAAATAAGTCAGTAATAGGAACATTGGTTTAGTCTCAGTAAGTCTCTAGATGATCATTAATATGAACAGACGGCATGTTTTAACAGCTATGGGATCCTC
Organism: Neoniphon sammara; assembly: GCA_900302535.1. NCBI lineage: Eukaryota > Metazoa > Chordata > Actinopteri > Holocentriformes > Holocentridae > Neoniphon > Neoniphon sammara. The sequence goes on from OMKZ01014699.1 coordinate 47,027, forward strand.
TAGTAGTTGAAGCATTGCACAGTGCCTGCTGCACCATTCTCCAATCTGGGACAGACTGGATCTCATGCCCACTTCGCTCAAGTACACTCTAGCGTGCACACACACACACATGTCGAACCCTGCAACCTTGTTTAACAGGTCCTCAGAGCTGCTGAAGCCTTGAGCGTCGCTGCACTGCTGTAATGTCCTCTCGTGTCCCGCAGCTCCATCACAGCGTGGAGTAAAACAGGATGTAGGCAGCGGAGGACTTGACAGAGGAGGTGGAGATGTCGGACACCTCGTGGTCATCGAATTTGAACCAGCGCTGTTTGGGGTAATTCTTACAGTAGGCTGTGTAGTGGCCTCCATCCAAACCCCCATAGTGGTTCTGGTAGTGGGGAAGACGAGGTTAAGCTCTCTCTGCTGTGTATGGCCAAATATGAGTAACTGGATGATCATTACTAAGGATCGAACATTTTACCAGTTTTACTATGAACTGCAATAAAATATTAAACGTTAGGGCATGTTTAAAAAGTCAAAGCTTGATTTTCCCAATGAACAGATTATCATTTTTATTTAAACCATCCCCTCATGGGGGTAGTTTAAACCTGTGACCTTTGACCCTCTGGTGCAGTTTTGTTGCTGGTTTAGTACATAGTTCACTACATTATTACATATTACTTACAGAAACTCCATAAAGGCTGTATCTCTTGAGGTTCTGCTTCGGTCCAATGACATACTGGGTCAGGTCCAAACTGTCCAGAGGGAAGTCTACAGTCGTCTGCAGCTTCTGCTTCCATCGGCCCTCGTAGGAGAAGCTGCACAAATGACACACAGAACACAAAAAATAAAACAAAACAAGAGTCAGTTTACTGAAAAAGCTTGTAATATTTTACCACTCACTGGCAGGCACTGATGAGGTTGTCAGAGCTTTTGCCCATGGCCACTCAATCTGTGCAATTTTAAATGTAAATATCACATTTCTACAGACCGTTTTAAGTGGACCAGGAGAATGGGCGGGACCTTCCAGATCTCCAGTTTCTTGGTGGAGTCTCGGTGGGCTTTGCAGTGCCTGCAGAACACTTTGTTGTTGTCGGTTAGCTTCTCTTCCTTGGAGAATAGCTTCAGACAGTCCTGTCACACAGTAGCAAATTTGAGTCAAGCCTCACACAGCACAACACCTGTTTCAGATTCTATGGATGTAAATCAATGTATTTTTGTTGTGACTGCAAATTTAAAAGATGAAGATAAGTAAACCTATGTAAAAACAACAAGAATTATGGTTTATAAGTTGTAGTAAATAGCTAGGCTGAACAATTATCCAAATATTATCAAAATCACAATATGGCTAAGCGCCATATCTAAACTGCAGGAGCTGCAACTTTTTGATACAAGTAAAATGTGTGACTCCATGCTCTGGTAATGGATATAGCCCTATTTTTGTTTGCCTGACAAACAGAAATACTATGAGAAAAAAAGAAAAAAAATTCCTAACAAACTAATGTGAGTGTGTGATGTGTGACTGACCTGCAGGGAGCACTTGCTGGTGGAGGCCAGGGGCAGCGACAGGTACATGAAGGTCTCGAAGGTGCGTGACTTGCGGTGGCATGTCAGACACTGCACAGTGGACTTGAACTGTCCCTGGAACAGCGCAACGATGATGGACTCATTAAGCAGCTTGTGCTTGTTCCAGGCCAGGTCTGCTGCCTTCTGATCATCCAGATGGTCGTTCTCCTCCTCCTTATATCGCTTCCTATTGTCCGCCTGACACCAAAGATGGAAAAGCAACATGTGGTACGTTGGAACAACTGCATCTTAGGCATGAGCAAAACCTGCCTTCACGATGCCGCTAGTGCTTAGTCTTTATTGGTCACAGTTAAAATATTTGGCAAAATATTACAAATTTCCGTAAGCACCAAACATCTATTGTAAAATGTTGATGTTTTGTTTGACACCAGTCTAATGCCTTTTGGTTTCATTCCCATGCAGTTCAGCCATATCTAGCTCACTTCCAGCATGGTAGGCAAGAAGATACGAAAGACAGGTTAACACTTGCTAATTAATATCTCATTAATTAGTCTAGACTTTGTCATTCTATTAGTCTGGAAAGACAGAGTGGACTGGGACTGCCTGGTGAGAGAAGACAGGTCTGAACATCACACAACAAGGGATGTAATGAAATGGAGAGAGTGGCATGAGAAATGCATGGGAGGGCCCAGTATCATTTCAGCCCTTACACCCTACATGGAACCGTGCTTCTTTAATTTGAAAGACTGTACAGGTTGAAAAGTCAAATCCAGTGGATGCACTCCTTTAACATGGCACCAGGTGAAGATAAGCATCACAGTATCTATCCCCCCCAGCCCCCAACCTGGTAATTTCAGAATTCACTGAAGACACTAAGAAAAATATTCTTGGTCTGAATAGGGATCAGGTTGCCTTTTGTCTATTTTCAAAAAAATAAAAGGAGATTAAAAGAGTTATTTTAGAAGAGAATATGAAATATTCTCCTTTGGTCTTTTCCTAATCCATCTAGTCCTTTCCCCCATTTAAATGAACATGAAGCCAGTACAGGAGAAGTCAGTCAGTACAGGCAATGAGGCATGTCTTGGGTCCACATGCACAGAGGTTCTGACGGAGCATCAGACCAGACAGATGCAGACACACCACACTCACACTGCTGCAGGAGGACCAAGGACACACAACTATTTACTTACTCTCTAATTTGCCATCAAAATGAACCCCAGTGAAAAAGAAAGAAGGAAAATGATAAACAGCTAAGTGTTGATTATTAAAGGCAAATGTGCAACAACATAAAGGGGTAGCAGTAGGGAGGCCACAGTATGTTTTAGTTGAAAAAATAACATCATACTTAATTATTTGGTATTTTATTTAGGATGACTATATTTACCTTTAATCATTTGCTAAAGAATTTAAACAGATGTTAATTTCAATATAAATCTTTAGAAAAGAAATCAGAAAATTATTTGTTTTGCTGCTAGCAGACATCCAGACCTATTTACCTGGGCATTAACACTATAAAACTTAAAATGCCAATTCAGTGGCCATTTCCCTATATCCCCAAGCTTGTTTGTCCCCTTGCTCGTGCCATACCTTGTTGAGGTCCTCATGGAGGCCATCCATCAGGAACAGCAGCAGCTCCTGGGAGTCTTGCTGCTCGTAGCCAGAGAACTGCTCATTGATCTTCCCTATGGTAATCTTAAAGTCTCGTGGGCTGATGCACTTGTACAGACCCGACCAAAGGGCCTTCATGATCACGCCAAACTCATCTGCCACCTCTCCCTTGTGCCCCAGGATGTTGGCTCTGGCAGAGAAAGAAAACAGGAACAAGGATTTTACATATCATTAAGTCAGTCACCTCATCTCCCCACACCCATTCCTGCAGGGGAATAACTAAGATAATTGGGCCCTGACCTGTTGATGTCCTCCTGGTAATAGTTCTTGTTAAAGTAGTCAGCCATGGCAGGAGTGTTACACAGACACTGCAGAATGGAGTTCATGTAGCAGGTGTTTCCCAGGTTGCGCAGGCCCGTCAATGAGGCTCCCAGACCTCCAAAAACAGGGTTCAGGTTGCGGATTTTGGCAGCAGAAGGCCGAGCGATCTCCACTTTATTATAGACTTTAACACTGGTAGGTCTGAAAAATGGAAGAACATAGTCAGATTAAAAAAAATAACAACAATTTACCAGATTGATATTTGGGAGCTAAAAAATGTCAAATAAAAGAACATTTGCTGCTATTTTTTAAAGCATAAAAGCATATTTGTAGCAAGGAATCATCAAATTTGGTGATCAAATAGTTGTAATAAAGATATGTACTGGAGGCTTGCTATTTTACGCATGAACAATCAACACTTTAAGACAATCCACTGCACCATCTGCTCAACTGTCACTCTTCCGACTTATGTGCTAGACAAATTTTCTAAACAGAGTCTGCTAGACAAACTCTTTAATAATAACACTGTTTTTAATTAACTCAAGTGCTTTATACAGTATTCTTTCTTTTTCTTTTTTTTTTGCTATCGGCCAACAGGTGCACCAATGCTGACACTGGCTGATAATATCAGCCAGTCAGACCAATATCAATCAGGCTCTAGTAGAAATGCACCATGGAAGCACTTTGCGCAGCACATTGCACAGTGGCCACATCTCATAATTCACAAAGTATAGCTGGATGATCTGTCCAAGTGCCAGGTGGAGTTTATGGAGATTACCAGCTACAGACAAAATATTCCAGTACTTGTCCAGTGTTATTTAATTTCCCACCCATATTAGTATTAGTTAGATTTAGTTTTAGGATCATAAAATATCTCCCTGTGCCTTACTTGGTCTCTCTGTTGATGGTGGGTGTGGCAGCTGTGGTGGGGGCGGTGGCCTTCCTCTGGGCCTCCTCCCTTAGGTCCTGGCTGATATCAGGGGAGGAGTAGGAACGTTTCAGTTTGGACTGTTCCCGCTCACGCTCACGGTTGGGGTCCGGCTCATTTGGCCTCGGCTGTTTGTGTTTGGCTGTTGGCGGTGTGGAGGGCGGAGTCTGGGGAACAGTGACCTCAGGAGGGTACAGGTGGACGCGGTTGGTAGGGGAATGGTAGTAACGGTAGGTGCCCGTCACTGTGTCGAGGAACTGTAAGAGACAAGTTGGAGGAGAGGACACAAAAAGAAAGAGTTAAGGAGCCAGGAATAATCAACAGAAAAGTCAGGTCTCAGTTAAAGGAAATGTCGCAATTTCACAGGTGTTACTTTGATCTTGGATAACCGACAAGCTGAGTCACTGCAGCTTTAAAATGGGTCACGGTCAAAGATTTTATAAGTGTGTGTGTCTAGTACCTTCATCCAGCCGTCTGGCAGACCTGGTACACTCCTACCCATCTCCTCACTCCTTGCTCTGGTCAGGGGCTCTCTCTGTGGAAGAACACACACACACACTTACTTCACTCAAAATAGTCTTCTACAATAAGAAATATGAAAGGAGCTTTCATGGTGAGGATGAAAAATGAAATGGCAACATGGAATGAAACACAATACATCACCTGCATATTTCTGTAAGAACATGCGCAGGTCATTCTTTAATGCCAACCGTCAAACTCGCATTTAGACCCCCC
>OMKZ01014700.1:0-19192 GCA_900302535.1 Neoniphon sammara
CTGCGAGAGAGGGCAGATATGTTAATCTTCCTTATGTATTTAAAGAAATAACAATAAGAGTATCAATAAAGTACTGAACCAATAAGCAGTATCAATAAAATCCAATAAAATTCCCAGTGCAGAGTTTGGACATTTAGAATGGCTGCTATCATCGCTGCAAGATGCAGGCAAGTTAGGTAAGCAAGAAAGAGGTTTTCCCATCCCAGAACATCAAATCAGATCAGAGGACTCTCCAATTATAAAAATACTTTAGAGCGCAAGGGTGCCAGCCTTGGTGGATTAGTCTTAAAGCTGCAAAGCACACAATCCACACTTGCAATTGGAATTGAAGGGGGCTATTTGCTTCTGCAGTGTTCTTTTCGAGGGCTTGTTTGTTCTACACTTTGATGTGCATAATTCTTTGTTAATAGGAAAAAAACGCCACGTTCTGAGCTCAAGCAAAAGAAGTGCAAGAAACATGCTCCAACTGCCCTACAACACAGTGTTAGTGAATTTGGACCTGGGTGTCAGAGTATTTAAAACAAATCACATTGAAAATTGCAGTGGAACAGCATTAATAAGTCAAAATCATGCTGTTTGGAACATGAATACTTTAGAAATATACATATTTATAAACTGAACAAGAACTGTAAGCACCACAGTTAGATGTCTTCATTGTCCTTAGATGCCTCTGTTTGAATTTATTTCCTCTTACAGATGCTCTTTCCTCTTCAAGGTCTCGAGCTTCGCCAAAACAAATGAAAAGTACTCAGGGTCATAAAAACTTACATGAAAAGGAAAATCATGGGGAAAATGAATCAAAGTTGCCTGTTATGTTTTTAGAAGTTTAAAAAATATCATTGTGAGCGTAATGCCAACTCACTGAACTGTTAATAATTTTTTTCCACAAAGATAAGAGGGATAACCTTATACATTATTTAGCTAACCTCATTACAGATTTCCAGAAGCCATAGAGCATTTAAGATGCAATTGATAACTTCTTACTACTTGGTGAAACTTAGCAGCCCAGAGCAAAAACTGGGTTCCTTAAATTTGTGCACTACATTACACATGTCAGCACACAAATTTTTGGTGGTGCATTTACCTGGAGCCATTTCTGACTGACTACAAAGACGGTATATTTAAAATCTAGAGTGCATGTTTGTCAGATAATTCATCAAATGGCCAACCAAGGTAAGGTCATGGCCGGGATAAGATGCTTAAATGAGGGTCTTTTCTAGATTTTGTTTCAGCTTACCTCCGGAAATATAACAGTTTATCCAGACTATCCAACAAAATGCTAGTATTTCAGTCCACCACAGCTGGTGTAATATTTTAATTTGACACTGACCGTGGAATCAGATTATTGTTTAAGTAGGATTATACCAGAGGTGAGGAAAGGAAGAATTATTGTGGATCTGACCAGTTTTCTCGGCAAGACCCACCTACTCATAAATATGAGGCCATGATCACTGAAAGGAAGAGAATAAATATTTGAGAGTCTTTTGAGAAATGGTAAGCAAGCTCATACCATAGTCAGTTTCAGACAAATTTATGTGAAACAAAATTGCATAGTGACATCATTTAGATATAGTTGCCTTGAGGTCTATCATGTTGAAAATGCAACAGCATGTAATACTGTCATTGTGGGCTGACTAGGTGTGGATGGGGACATCTCATGAAATCTTACTGAGGAGTTTGCCCATTATTTATTGTTTTATAGTACATGAAAACTCCAGTATGGAACTTTCCAGTTCTGTATGATTTGTCTAGCTCCTCTGGTAATAAATTAAATGCTGCTGGAAAAGGCATCCGGGGCATGCCTTAAAGTCTTCATGTGCAAAGAAAAACAGGGGAAAAAAAGACGACATTGAGAGAGACATGAAATTATCAGATGAGGTAATTAGCCATGCTATAATTTCAATTACACTATTCTAATAGAAACTAAAGTGTGGCAGACGTAAAACGTGTCACTCTAAGTCAACTGTGCACCAGAATTGGAGTGCCACCACAGACATTTTTGCAATATCTGCAATAATGAAAAATGCAGGGACCCTACATACTGTAGCTTTAAGTTAGTTTAGTTTAGTAGTTTGAATCACTTCCTCTCTCTCTCTCTCTCTCTCTCTCTCTCTCTCTCTCTCTCTCTCACACACACACACACACACACACACACACACACACACACAGAGCAATCACGTGGCATGCAGCTACAGTGGCATCTGTTCCTGAAACCAATTGGGTAGCCATAATTACACATTTAATGAGACAAACTCTGGAGAAACAGAGGCACCTTTGATATTTACATAAAAAGAATGAGGGGAAAGAGTAGATAGAGGGTTGAAATTGAGTCGTAACCTGCTTAGCTCTTGCTGACAGCATAACTTCTCCCCGTAACAAGGCTGGGGCTTGTTATGCTAATTGCAATACTCCATCCAAGTGAGAATCCAAGAGCTAAAGCCAAGAGTTTGGCGGAGTAGAGCAGATTTAAATCTGCATCACATTCTTTGTCACATTTACTGAATTACAGCACTCTACATCTGAGTAAGAGACTGTGACAAGATATTTTTCATTCATTTGCAGATCAAGATTATTGCTAGATCTGGGCATCAGGCTGACGTGGCTTTAGAGGTCTGCAAAATCAAACTTTCATTTGTAGGGGGACAGCCCTTTAAGCCCTGATGGACACCATTTGCTGTGGCCAGGCCGTGGATTGCTGAACCTTCAGAGGAGAAGGAGATTGGAACAGTGTTCTCATCATCCCTGAGCCACTGGGTCATGGTTTAAACACTAATCCTGAAGGATGAGTGAGGGGGAAACATCCAGCACAGCATGCTCCAAAGATTGGAACCCTTCTGTCTGATCATATGCTCACAAAAAAGCACTCATGGTAGGGAAAGGGCAGCTGGAGCTGTCAAAGCTTTCACTCTGCCATTCTCAGTAGCGCACCAAACAGAACAGTTTATCCAGCTGCTCTGACAAATTCGTGACAGAGGTACTAGGTGAACGTTGGCTGAGGCTCGTGGAGTGGGGCTGCCGCTCAGACTGACACGATCTGAAGCCTTACAACAAAATGGATTTCATCTGCAATGTTCCACACAGCAATCGATAGTATAGATCAACCGTGGGCTTTGGTTTGACACTCGCTGAGTGGTGATACTGTACAACACTTAGAAGTAAAAACCCAACAGGTGTGGGTGTGGGTGGAAAGTGTTTTTGTGGTGAGAAAAGGCGTTTCGACAAAGGCTACCGCCGGCTCTACTTGCCTGGAGGTGTCACTGCCCATTTAATTATTATTTTGCTGTCATGGAGATAATTCATTGAAATTGCAGTGCCGTTGTGAATGAAATATTCACAGAGGCTTGCCTGCTTGTCTCGCTGCTGCAGCACAAACAGGTACGGCGCTCCCCTTTGCTTTGATATAAAGTGTGCTCTGTTGTTGGCTGAACTCTTTCTACTGTATCAGAGCTGACATTTTTACTGGACCGAGTTGTAATTAATGGTTCAATTACGGAGGACCACTATCTTTGTGTTTAATTGCCAAAGAATCAATTTAAGCCTCCTTTCTTTTTCCCCCTGCTGTAAAAAAGATCCTTGATAAAAATGTGGCGAATCTTGGATTCAGTTACTGGAATATTGAACAGACACTCACCATTAAACTCAAGGCATGGGTGCACCCTGAAAGAATTTTCGACCTGGTTTAAAAACCTTAGCCAGGCAATTATTGAAGCAAACCAGAGGAGCAAAACAAACTCAATATCATATTCTTGAAATGATTAGATAACAAAATCTGCTTAAGGCTTATTGGGGATTTAAAGTACATTGCATTTTGCAGTGGGAAAAGATGAATCGGAGCAACTTTGATGTTTTACTCCATTTTGGATTTGATCCCAGTGCTACTTTACATAGCTTTTGCTGACAAGATTCAATGCTGCAGTAGTCAAAAGACTCTATCGTTGTCCAGAAGTCAGTTATCATTATGAAGGTGTGACTCTTCCTGTGAGTGTATTTGTGTTTATGTGAATATCTGTGCTTGCATTTTTGTCCTGCAGTGACCAAGAGATCTAAACGTACACAGAAGGAAAATACACACTGGTCTGGAATGGATTTTTTTTTTTCTCCCACACTTCTTTCTCTCCTGCTGCTTATGACAGACACCACAAAACCTTTTGATCTACAGGACGAGGAAAAAGGGCAGTTTCATCACACAGCTGCAAGCACAACATCTCTGATGCATTCTGGGAGATGATCCCAGCCCCGGTGCACCCTGCACCCATGAGAGGGAGGCGTGAGTCACTTACTGCCAGGCACGTTGTCGCCTGTCCCTCGAGAACCAATTATTTCGTATGTTTGCCCTACAGTCTGACCATGAGACACATATAATGTTTGAATAAAATATCAGGTGAGGCAGAAAATATGGCTCCCTCCATTGATGGCCTCAGAGTTGCATCAGCCTGTAGGCCTACTGGTGGTGCTACAATGTTAGCTTGTAACGTGACAGCGTTTTTAAGTAGAACTGGGACTTGGTAGTAAATCCCTGCAAATGTAACACTGTCAATTTATTATGTTAAACTAAATTTCTCATCCATGTTCATTTAAAATCAAATGAGTGCTCCTATCAAATGAGTATTGAATGATTGCATTTTTCATCATTTGGACAAATGGGGAATCTCTTGAACTGAGATTCCTCACAAACGTTATGGCACTGTGAAGATGTGGAGGCAGGATGTAGACTGACTAATTGACCTAATTACAGTATAAACTGTATAAGTGATTTTTTAAACGGGCAGAGAGAAGGCAGTGAGGCTCAGGAGAGAGGGTGGTCATCTGACTGATGGGTCCCTGGTTTGATCCCCAGCTCTTTGTGGTAGCATGTTAAATGTGCATGGCAGCCTCCGCCATCAGTGTATGGATCTGCCTGTGAATGTGTAAATGTGAGACATACATTGTAAAGTCCTTTGGGTTGTCAGTGAATTAGAAAAGTGCTATATAAATGCTATATAAATGTAAATGCATTTACTATTTTACCAGTGTTTGGGTCCCCACAACCCTTGGTCTGCTGTGACTGTTTGGGAGCAATAGGTGAGCCGGTGTTTTGCTTTTTAATTGCTTTTTATTGATTGTTGGTTTCAGTGATACGTTATTGTTATTGTATCTTAGGTGTTTGCAACTCTGCTTTAAGATTGCACAAGTAATCATATGCTTCCCTTTGTCAGCCGGAGAGGGTTTGTAAATGGTCCTGTTTACGATCTAATGCTCACAAATTGCTAATGAGGATGGGGTTTGTATTACCAGTTTACAAAACCTATTTTGGCCTTTTGGAGCCATGACAATTGAAGATGACATGTTTTTTTGTTTGTTTGTTTTTGTTTTTTTAAATGAAGCTGAGCAATAAGTAATGCAAAATGATTTTGTGCATACTCTGCATATTTCAATTGCAGTAAATACAGCCATCTCTGCTATGCATTTGTTTTGAGCATGACGTTTTGCTTTGCAGATTAATGCCAGTAAACACAGTTTTGCAAATTACTGTTAGCTGCAATTCCTTTTTTTCTGTTTTGCATTGTGAGGCTAACTGGCTACTATGGTTGCTTCAAGTGTGGTCTCCTCTTTGAATATTAGTTTACGGGGCTGTTTGGCTGGTTTGAGCAATTATCATTTCTTTATTTGTTTGTCTGTTCTGTCCCCTTGCTCTTGATCTTTTGCTAACCTAGTGTGTGCTGATGCTGCTTTCTGCTTTGCATGCTATTGCCTAGAGGGGCTTGATTACCTGCATGCCTAGTTTTGAATTATTGTTGTTGCTGTGGACAATTGGTTTGCCTCAATTTCTTGCATGATACTGTTGGCCTTATCGCTGGGGTTTTATAATGTGGTTGCTGCTGTTATTGCTTGCAGTGTCCTCTTAATCACTAAATTTCCCCTCTGAGTCCCAGTGGCAGACAGAGGGGAGCGGCCCGCTGGGTGAGGTAGGCTGCTCAGCCGCTCAGCCCGCTAGAAGATTTTTATGCATTTCAAACATTTGATACTAGTAATTGTATTTTAACTCATGATGCAAGAATCTTTCTTACACATGGGTATAAAAAATTTAAATTACTCTTAATATGGTTAGACTAATGAAAGGGCCATAATCCACAGGGTACTTATTTAGCCAGAGTCTGACACTATTTTTTTCTAGCCAATGAATTTTGGCTTATTCTGTGAATCTGGTTTCCTCCACATGGACAGATGGCAATCCAACTCTAATTTCTATCAGGTGAAGGCAGGTGTGCATTTGCTTGGGGTAAAATGCCGTGGCAGTCCTCTGGAGTCAAAGCTGTCTGGCCCCCGGCAACCTCTCAGCCTTGAAGGTCAACTTCTCAAAGGCAATTGATACCCCTGACTCCAGCTCTTTTTGCACGTCATCCATTTTGGCAAATGGCAAGACTGAGCTGATCAATCAAGAGCCGTCAAAAGGCCAAACAGAAAAAAAGGCCAAACAGCAGCGCTGATCCTCTGTATCGACTGCTTGGATTATAGAGGATCACCCTCAGGCTCTCTACGTGATTTGGCCATAACTCCAATACTATCTTGTGATGATAACTGCTAAGTTTGGAAATCAAATAGCGTGCATCTGTCCTTCGGTCTGTCTGTTTAATCCTTTTACTGTCAAGCTGTTAAAAGAATACTTGGGATTTTAAGGATCCACAATTTAAACCATTGTAGTGCTCTGCATTTATCCTGCATCAACATTTCAAAAAAAATGTTCTTGAATCTTAAAGAGAGAGCAAGATGGGTATATTTTAAAACTCAAAGTCTAGAGTTTCACAGCCAGCTAGTTGCTAGACCATTCTTTATTATCTTCAGTGACTGAGAAGAGAGCAAAAGCTGATTTTTCCAAAAACTTCTTCTGGGAATGGAGCCACGTCACATCTCAACAGTGGTGATATTGTGAGAATGCATGTGATAACAAGTGCACTAGTGCTTTATTTGCTCAGACAGCATGCAGTTTACACTTCCCTTTGGGGCTACTTCCTTACCGCAGTACTACTAAGTGATGTGCTTTGAAATGTATTACACACATACTGATAATCTAAAACACACAACTCTTATAGAGTGGTTGGCCTGAGCACTAAAAAGTTGTATTTTGAAATTCAGTCACGTGCATTTATCTAACTGTTCATTCATCATTAATACGATGGAAAACACCTTTCTTCATCATGTGGTTTTACACTGATGTATATCATTCAATCTTCCTCTGCTGCTTAAAAAAATCTATATAGATATAAGTACAGTAAGAATTTTACTGCCTCCTTGCACAAAATGACCATAATATATGTATCTGCAGGGGTTTGATAGGGTTGTTGATCAATATCAATGACTCAGAGATTACCCCTGGTGCTGAGATTTCTGGCTTACTCATTTCAACTGTGAAAATGTGATTTTATTGTTTGTGTCAATTACAGGCTCCATAATTGAAGGGGAGAGGGGGCGTTGTGTGTTTGAGGCAGTGACAGAGATTTGTGTAGGAGGAGAAAACTCCTGCTGACGTTGATGCAATTTCTGCTAGTTGCCCATTGAGATTTGTAAATGCCATAGATCACTCAATGCCGCTTTAATTTAAGTCGTCACAGTCCTGGTACCCACCCATAGAGCTGCTATTGGAACAGTGTACATATATGCATCCTCACTCTTCTGGAGATAAGTGGATGATTGCAGTATGGGGCTCCTGCTGTAAGTCTTGAGTGGTCAAATCATGTAGCCACTGAGCATGATATTAAGGCCGTTGCAGAAGTCCCACTTTTCATTCCATGCTTGCTGTACCACTGCTGCACTTTGTGGACTTCCCCAAAGTCATTGGAAGTTACAGTCCAGTAACCAGTCAGCTGAATTATAATTTAATTTTATAATATACTTATTGGGTTCTAATGTATGTCATTCAAGAATGAATTGTTTGCAGTTCTAATGCAGGATAGGAGAAGAATAAATACATGAAGGATCTCTACAGTGGTTGCCATTGTACCTACAGCCTGGCATCTACAAGATCAAACGGAGTGCTAACGCTTGCGATTGTCAGTTCACTTTTAATCTCTTGGTCATGTCAGAGCTTTATGATCGATACAGCGCAAGACTTCTCCTTGAAACACAAAATTCTGTTATGGTGAATAGATGTTTCTCCAAGTTACATCATGGATCAGACTATACAGGAAACATGTTGAATTTTCTCAGTACATCACTGGATTCATTCTGAAAGCATTTAGTCTGGCTCATGCATTTTCCAATTACATTTCAATGTCAGGCTGCTGAATTCTAAATGCATAATTTGCAGTCATCCATTCTGTTTCTCGAAAGTCTAATGAAGTAATGAATCAATATAAGACTTCATTATTTCTCAGTCTAAATCCAGAAAATACCATATGCATACTGTGAGCTTTTGGCACAGGTTGAATTATTAAAGCTCAGATGGCCAGTAGGGTCCCTTGTACAACATCTCATTCTGTTAGAGGATTAGGCCGGATTGCAAACAGTGCCTTGTGGATTGGGCCCAAAACCTCTTTGGACAACTTGAAGCATGCATGAAATGGTAAATGTTGTACACATATGTACTGCACATGTAATGCCTGTATGTGCTACCATGCATGCATGTATCAGAGGGAACATAAAAGCAACATATATAATATGCATGAAGCAAAAAAAAAAAAGCCTAGTTGGTATATTCTAAGCACACTGTCGGTATAAACATGCGATGTAGATGCAGCTCGCTTTCATAAAAACCTGTGCAATTACTTCTGACGATGATACACAAACGATGGCTGGACTCTGAAATATGTGTGGCTTGTTCTACTTCCCATGCAACAAATAACTCAGATGCAATAGCAATATTTCATCCTTACGGAGTATGAGAGCTCTTTTTTAATATGGAGTTTGGCGATACACACGTAATTAGTTTTGAGAGCAGTGCGGACACTATCCAAACTTATTTACCCAAGCAATATAGTTAAGAATCAGAGGACACTGCATTATTTATAACAGTGTAAATTCCTAAGATGCAAAAGCCCCCATGCCTGATGTGTAAAACAGAGCTATTTCCTGAGAATGAGACGGTGCTGCAGTATCGACCCAAACATGGGATAACTACAGTCAATTTGTGTAATGAAGAACTTCTCCTACCACAATCTGTAGTGCCATAATCACAACTCCATTCACTGACATGCCATTTTCCTTCATCATCCAAAGAGCGCTCAAATGCACTGATACACTAACCCTTACACAGCTTTGAGATTTCTTGGCATTTGCTAAGCTCTGGCCCTGCCTTGTCTCAGCAAATGCACAATCAATTTTACCTTCTTGTCTCCTGTTTCTAATCCTCTCACACTACCATCTTCCCTTGCTCAATACGGTTCGCGTTTGGCGCACTCGCTCTCTGCTCGATGGTCTTTGCCCTATCAGGCTCGCTGGGGATCGAATGTCGGCACTGTCAGGCGGCTCGTCTCAGTGCCTGGAGATGAATACCAGTCAGTTCCTCCTACTCTTCATCCTCGCTCCTATTATCTTCCGCCTTGTCTTGTGCATGTTGAGAGCTGCCTTACCTTTATCCTGAGCTCTGATATGAATAGGCATCATAGCTATTACACACAAATCCATTTCCCAGCCTTAATCATACATAAAGGCCCCTATTACATTATTTTTATACTCATTATCAGTTGAACACAAAGGCGAATTAAGAGGCTTTATCCCTTTTATGATTAATCAAAAGCACTTTAGGGTGAAAGCTTTACATCTGATACCTTTGAACAAATGCACCCAATTTCACACAGATTAGAGTTATTAATTTTGATGGCTGCAGTGGAATATCCCCCTCATTCTGTTCAACACTCTGCCTCAGTATCTGTCCCATAAGCATATTAATGACAGATAGTGCTTTAGTACAGGCGCGAATCAAGAGTGCTTTTTTAGCCTGCTGGGTATCCCTCACTTGTGACGTCTCCTCAGGCTGTGATGGAGATGTTTCACAGTGAGGAGTCACGATCTGGGAAATCATATAGAGCCTGAATAAATAAAGCCTCGTCAATCATTGCCCGGCTGACGTGGTGTAAAATGCCTCATTAATGGCTTAATGAATCACAATATAAAGGCGTTGCTATCCCTCCCACCTGGCTATAGCTATATGTGCATGTCACTTTTATTGATCCTGCCCCTGAGTTTTGATATACCGCCCCAATCTAATTGCACTCAGTGAAGGTTTTTATGGTGTTTGCTGGGAAGGACATTTATATGGGGTTGCTTGAGCTCACCTCTAGTCATGTGATTCAGTCATCAGGTTCCATGGGACAAAATTGTGCCTCTGTCATTAAAAATAATAGCTGGTTAGGGAGAAAGTTGGAAAAATGAAAGGGCACTGTATGATTTATTAATAAATCCTGCAACAATCACTCCTTAGCTGCAAGAGGTAACAAAGGGAGCGGCTTAAGAGCAGGAATACAGATGAGACAATCCACGAGTTTGTAGTTGCAGAGAGAATCGCCATCATTATGAGGATGAAATATAAATCCTCACTTGGCTGAAAGGGCTAATTCGCTTTTATATCATTGTTGGAGCAGGCCTTACGCAGGTTTACTGTAAATGATCAATCCTTTATCCCACAGGGAAAAAACATGAATAAAGTTAATGTTACAGTATACTGTAAATGAAACAGAGTCTAGGACAAACAGCTGAGACAAATGTTGCCAAATGTTACCCTGCCAAGGTCATCCATAGGATAACGGGATACTGCCCTCAGGCCTGCAGAGAAGATAGCGGGCAGTTGCGGGCTAAATGACCAGCCTTATTCTTGGAGCTATTACTCTCCTGTCAGTCACTCCTCCCACAGAAACTGTAGACAATAATGACTTAACAACTGATACCCAGTTCTTCAACTGAAAGGAAGGGAAGTATGACTGAATTCCATTAATCCTTTGAATGCAGTCCACTAATAAAAACATGTATACATATCAGTAAATAAGCATTACATGACTACTGTAGTGATACTTTGATAATTCCTCTGTAAAGATCTATCTTGCATGCAATTGTGATGCAAGATGAAATCAGAGGCTGAAGACAGTCATTGTAGGATCACGTGCTGCACTGAGAAAAGCAGACAACAAGACGCAACTTTCTCCTTTGATCCGCCCAGGAGATTACTTTTGTTTCTGCAAGACCAGTTTTCACTTTCGTTATCAGTGAGTGACCAAGGAATACTGCCCCCCCCACCACCTCTCTAACCATATGGCCACCTCTAACTCTTTTTCCATCCACAGACCAACGAGCATGAATTAGTTGTGGGCCTTCAGAATAAAGATCACAGGATACCAGAGTAATAAACTTCTACAAGCCGCCTGAACTGACTAGGTTCATCAGAAGGTCACGCTCCCCTTTCCAGCAGATGGGCATCCAACCAAGACGATTCACACCCTTGTAGACGCGCGCACACACACACACACACACACACACACACACACACACATACAAACACGGAGAGTGCATCTCAAGATCTCTCAAGATTTCTTTTCACAGAGACTTTCCATTTTTCATCGTGCTGAACTTTATAAGTGTAACGGCAGAGGGTGTACGCTGGATGATGCAAGGAAATAGTTTGTTAAAATGTGAATGTCCCAACATACGAACTTTGTTGTGTCCAGGTTAATATGGCATGTTTTGTGTTTATTTGTTGGTTTTAATAATGACTTTTCAAATCTAATGGTCAAGTGGAGATCAAAGGAGGTGGCACAAGTCTGCAACAAATTAGTGTGACCTCATGCCATTGGGCAAGACATCCCATCCAGGGTGGTCACCAAAAGTTACTATAAAAAACGTTACCTGAGAATAGTACCTGGTCTCCAGTCTCCAGCCTCAAGTGTCTCACTTGGCCCACTGGGGTCCACCTGGGTCCACTGCAGCCTGCTTCAGCCTCAGGCCTTTGAGATGTAGTCCATCACAAGTCTCAAGTCTCTCATGTGAGTCCACTCTGAGAGCCAAAAATGCAGAGCCAGCGGAACCATGTGAAGAACCAACAGAGTCCGTTTCAGCCACTCCCATCCAATGGCAGTTCAGTCCGTTCTGCTTGATCCAGCTCCTCCCGGCTTTCCTGCATCCAGACCTGCTTCCGGCCTCCTGCTTCTCATCTTCCATCCTACTTCCAACTTCAGAAACCAGCAAGAAACTTCCCCAGGCACAAGCAAGTATTCATCCAACCTCCATCACTCTGCTCCTGGTGCTTCTATTTAACTTCCTAACTTAATTTGGCTCAGTCCTTTGCAAAATTCTTCATTTAGGCATAGACGTTGATTTGACTCGCTGCTTCTCAGGTAATGGTTACTTCAGTCATGTTGGCCAGTTGTTATAATCTCTGTACCCTGTCCTAGCAGTTCCATATTTCTCATTCTGCTCACATATCATAATCCAGCTATCCAATCCCTTTTCCCTCTCCATATGTATACTGTCCATTTACTTTCATCTTTTGTAAATATGCTCTTTCATTTTACTTGTCTACCTTGCTGTTTGATCCAGTAGAGGTTTTAGTAATAAAGTGTGTGTGTAAATCACTTCAGTTGTCCAAGTGGTTATTACTCAACCGATAAAGATCTGCCTGATTGCTTAATATGAATGTTAAGTCTATACAGAAATAATCATAATTAAAGAAATACTTGCAATACAGAACAACTTTTCTTGGCTGATCAACAAGAAAAGTAGTTTCTCTTGGTTATTGTACCAGAGGAATTAACTCGCGGGACAAATAATTCCATCTAAGAGTGAAATATAATAATCAATCATAATATCCCTCTCATTTCATAAGACAAACATCTGAGCTAAATTCCTTATGCATTACAGTACATAACTAATAAATATGGACAGTTCTGTTAAGAGTGTTCAAAATAATTATGAGGACAATTTTCTCATTTCATTACTTACTGATTAATCCAGGAAAGATTAATTTTTTCATGCACCAACTTTGAAGATGATGGCATGCATACATTTCCTAACTGAATAAAAGAGTATAGCTTAATAAAAGAGTATAACTTTCTCAATTACTTTTTCAACTCAGCATTGATGTGTAAATGCAAGAATCTTAAATTTAGCAAAATGGAGAATCTATCAGGTAATCATTTATTTGCAGTCAATTCCAATTCACGCTGTACATATAGCCATGTATGTATGTGAAGACTTTGATCAACAAATCTGATACAAAGGAGATGCATTATTCACATAATGATTCACAAATATAGTAGGTGTGTAAAATAGATGTCAAAATCTCAAGATTTGTGGTGATAGAGGAGCTCGGTGGAGCACGGGTTGGGACGTGCAACAGGGGTCTTTAATTTCACAATGTGATCACATGTTGGGACTCTGAGCAGATGCATATGATACGCAGGGGAAACCTGGGGAACACCAAAGATAGGTAATAAAATACAAAGATAGTAGACTATAGGGCTGGTTCCTGATACGAATATGTCATACCATTCATCAGGCGGGAAATCAGCACAGCACACAGAGCAGTTTAGTATGGCAAGTCAGAAGCTTCAGTGTCTGTTGTTTTGTCATTTGTGCATATTGACCTGAATGGGAAAATGTGAGAAGCTTGCCATATGAGTGGAGATATTTTCTGTTAGCATAGTACAAATCAAAATTTCTTAAAGCTGAGAGTTGTTCATATACTGGTGCAAAAATCATGTCATAAAAAGGAGACTAATTTGAGAGTGGCTTAATTGTCAGATTTGTAAAGTTTAACTCATTTCCTTTTTTGTTAATTATTTTTTTTTTGTTTTAAACACAGGCTTTCAAGTGTCAAAGATATTCATAGCAGATATAAATGCATATTTTCTATATATAGTTTCTTGTTACTTTCATGAAATGTCGACTTCGAAACAATTGAGAATAAATGTGTAATGTTAAACTAATATTACACAGTACTGCCAAATTTAGCTTGTAACTGCTACTGGGTCCACTGTAGCAAACCACAGCGTTGGCAGGTGGATCAGATAGCAGCGTCAGGTGGGTGTTGCCAGGTTCTCACAAGTCCACTGTCTTTGTTTTTATCATCCATCTTTGGGAACACTGTGAGCCCTGGTCAGCAGCCACAAAGGAGGCCCAGCTGACAGCTCTCCCTCTAATCAAGATGCACAGCTGGTAGGGTTTAACCAAATGAAAGAAGCTATAAAGAGGACTGGCGTTCCCTGCTACCGCCTCAGTCTTGAGCCGGTAACTTCCCAGCTAAAACGGCTCTCCCTTCCTCTTCCCCATGCCAAGGATGGAGCTGTGCACCTCTGCTGCAGCCCTGCCTACAGCTGAGCCCCTAACCATGACAAACGGCTTAAAGCTCGCATTTGGGATTTGTGTTTGCGGAAAACTAAATTGTTTGGTATATGGATGCAGAAAAGATTTAAGTTGGATATAGAACTGCTGTCAAAATAGATATGGCTCACACATCCACAACATCTGTTTGTCTGAAAGCTATTGTATGTCCTAAAGAGGAGTTCATCCCCTCCATGCTCACAACATCTAACTCACTGCTGCTGCTGCTGCTAACTGCTGTTAATCATTTTGACAAACTGTCCTCATCATTGAAAAGCATAAGCTGCTTCCAGCTGCCTTTGATTAGATTGGTTTTGATTTAGATAGATAGATAGATAGATAGATAGATAGATAGATAGATAGATAGATAGATAGATAGATAGATAGATAGATAGAAATCCCCAAAGGGAAATTCTGTAAGATTTCATATAACTAACTGCATTTGATTGGAGATAATTGCCTCAATGCTCTCCTGGCTGGCCTGGAAGGGGCTTCATCTCTGTGGCCCTTCCCAAAAATTCTTTCTGGTTTCGTTATTTATTTATTTTTTATTTTATTCTATGTTCTGTGGGACTGTAAAGCCCTTTGTGACTTTAACAGTGAGGGCTCTAAATAAATTTGAAGATGAACTTCAGAGTTTGACAATGAAAAGGACATATGCACTAAAATAACTTTTTACACAACTAAACAGTGCTTGTGGTTACATTTCAAATACATAGAAGCACCAAGGACATACTGGATGACTAAGTCACTCTTATAAATCCTACTAGTTAATAAACTGCAGCTTAATGGTCAGTGTAACTGTTCAAATCAGCTTCTTTCTGATGTGAACCTTCTGTCTTGCAAATGTTTTACATGAATCCCTTCAGCTGAATCATTCTGTTTTCCTAAACTGTCATTACTGGCAATGCCTCTGGTGATTTTTATTTATTCATTTATTTATTTATTCACAAGCCAAACTACTAGTATTGAAATGCATCCTTAGATAGATAGATAGATAGATAGATAGATAGATAGATAGATAGATAAGATAGATAGATAAGATAGATAGATTTGCCTCATTTGTGATATCTCAAAGCAGCAAACCTTATCTAGGTGGTAGACAACCACCAGTTTAACATTTTTAATCAGGGCAGAGTGTAATGATATGCCTTGAAAAATATGGTTTCAGACAATGGAGTGGTTGAAATTAGAAGCACATTTTAACACCTTAGTCAGCTAATTAGTGAACCAACTAGGCCATTTGGGACAGTTAATGTCATGATGGGAGCTCTTGTTACTGTGTCTGCATGTGCCTGCCAGTGTAAGGCTTTGCCTAAATGCAAAATTTGACCATAAAAGGCCACCAACAGAGAAAGCAAGACGGCTGCAGCAGCAATGGCAAACAGTTACTGGATCACTGGCAGTCCTCTGATGGCACAGCTGTCAACCCACTGGTAACATCTGCCAGTGAGCCTCCATGTTTTTGCTCATCTGTTCTCCACCACTCCACTGGGGGGTGAGTGGTTTTTGGGACACAGGACCACTGGTAGCCTGCTTGTTGATTGCTGCTAATATTCTTTAACAATTTATGGCTAGTAGAGCAGGGTTTGGGACAGAAGGTTTCTGATGGTCCATTTTCTGACTGCTGCTTTTATTTGTTTGCAGTCCACAAGTGTCAGAGTGTTGTTCTGAGCTGAGATTGGATCATAGCACCCACCATTGACCGCAACTTATATCCTATTCTTTAGCAGTCTTCTGGCAGTCCTGTGATGGTACAACCAGCGGCCCGCTACTGGCAGCCACCTGTGGGCCACTGTCCCTTTCAGCCCCTTAATTATGCAGTCTTCATCTCTTGGTGAATATTCTTGCTCTCACTACCTAGCAGCGAGAGTGAGAATACTCACTGAGAGATGACATATGCCTGATGAAAATACAAATGACACTGGCTCAGCCTGATGTTAAGGGACCACAGGATCCTGAGAGGGACAGCACACAATTTTATGAGTCATAATTTAACATCATCACAGTATTGACCTTAAATGCCCCACCCGTTTTTGCTGTTGCCTTGTATTTCCATTTGCTGGACTTCATAGCAAAGATACGAACTAGCATGGATAAATACAAAACCAAATAAAAAACACATATGTGAGTACTCATACTCAATCATTTATTTATTTATTTTAATTAAACACTGACAGACTTGCAAGACTCACAGATGGATTGCTAGACATTATGCAGGAAGTGGAACGACAAAAGCAGCATGACTGTAGCATACATTTTGCTTTGAAACAAACATGGATACAAAAGATAAAAATAAAGGATAGAAAGTGAGATCTAACATACAGAAAAATAAGCCCTGCAGGTATTATCCAGTGGTCTCCACCTCTCCACCAGCATGCCTCACCCAATGCTCCTGTGTGTTTCCCCAAGCTACAGAGACTGAGACCCACATCAAGTGGAAGTTACCCCCTATAGAACCTATTTTGTGACCCCCTTCACTTTCCCCCATGGTTGTTAAATAAAACCTGTTTGCCAGTAACACAGTTCAGACCAGGATTTTTTTAAATTCCTCTTGCTATGTTGAAGATTAATTTTATGGTTGATAGAATTAATGCCCTTCAAAAAGACACTGTCTGTATTAATTTCTCTTCTTGCTGCAGTTGTTTTATATGTAAATGTCTATAGATACATCCATCACAGAAAGACAGGGCAATCAAAAAATCATCACATGTGCATATGGTTTTGTCATGACAGCTAATTTTATTTAAAAGTGAGCAACAATTTTCAGTATGTGCATATGTTTTCAGCATCTTTTTTTCTCATATGCATCATGTGACTCATGCACAATGTTTAGACTACATAATTTCAAACCATAGTCAAAAAGATTCATCCAACAATTACATTTTCAAAGTGAGTATGACATCACCCAGTGGTTACAGACTAGCTATTTCAAACCCAGGAGATTGTGTTTATGGTCACTGCCACAGCAGCCAGAACGAGGTAAATGGTGGAGTGATGCACAGATGACCTGTCAATCACTAGCTAAGACACACCCTGAAACATCCCTGTGACATATCCTCCTAATAATGTCACAATCATTGGAAAAAAAATCATCATAAGACAACATAGAATAAATGAAAGCCCCATAAGACCAGACCTTTGAGTGGAAAAAAATGATTGATTTTATATTTTTAGCTAGAAATTGGGGTGTGGTCCCAGCAACATGCATGGAGGGGTTTGAGTTGTTTCAGGAACATTTTTTTTTAAATACGCTTTTACTTATTCCTTGCTGTGTATGTCTAATAATTTATTCTATTGTTTTATTATTTTAATATCTTAACTTATACTTTCTTATCTACTTATTTATTGTTTATTCATACTTTTATGTTTTTATATTGTTTTCATTTTATTGTCATTTTATTAGACTCTGCCTTTTTTATTTTTCTGTTGTGAAGCACTTTGTAACTATGTTTTGAAAGGCGCTGTATAAATAAAGTTTATTATTACTATTAGACAAAACTCTGATGTGGATTTGTCTTTTTTCTTGAAGTGTACTCAACTTGGGGCACTATGTTCATAATAAAAGGCACGTAGTTTGGAGAAGACACATCCCTTCCCCTTCTGCAATCATTACATTTACATCCTATACAACTGAGACATTTTTACAGACTGAAGTGGAAGGTTGCATGCTGTATCCTATTAGCCAAGCCCACATGCAAACTTAATGTTTTGAATGAAAGAATATTTATGGTGGAAAAGTTACAGCCAGCTTCAGCTCATTTCAGCTCATTCATTTTGTAGTCTACTAAACTTGCGTTTGGCTGTGTTTGGATTTGGTTGGTGGCCAGTGTGAGTGTGTGCAAAATGTCACTGAGTAGCTCAATAAACAGACCTCTCACAGAATGGATGTGGGAGCGAGCTAAAGTTAGCTAACCTTAGCTCTGTCACTGAGGGGGAAAAGAAGCACAGCAGATAGTGTGGAATGCATGTCATTGCTATAAAAAGCGATGTTCTGCAAAGATCTCGTAAATGTTTGATGTAAACAGTGCAGAACTTGACATATTTAACTGTGAAACACTAACTTGAGTGAGAGCAGCAGTTATGACAAGATATGGATCCCCTCTAGCCTTGATCTGCACAATCAGAGCCAGGGATGTGATTCTGTTTCATAAAACACACTTTCCCCCTCCACCTACTCTCTGCCACTATCCTCTCTCCCACGGCTGTTTCATTTTTCACAAAATTCTGGATGGCCTAGACAAGGGCAAATAACCAAACTGTCATCAGGCTAACACACGGGGCCAGTCTGCGATTTGGAGAGCTCTGCGAGGGATTTGCAGCCTGTTCTCACTTTGCTGGCGTTCATATTCAGAGTGGAATAAAATAAGAGCAAGAGTGGAGGAAGCTTCGGTTCCTAGATACCCACCATTACAAGCAACCAGCAGTAACAAATGCAAGGTCAGAGCCATTAGTGCCCTGACGATATTCATGCGACTTCTGGATGATCACATAAGAGAGAAGCACTATGGAAAGAAATGGATGAAAGAACGAAGAAGAGAGGTCAAAGAAATTGTTTTACTTGGAGACAAGAGCATATTAGAGCGAGGAGAGGAGAGAGATATGTAGGACAGTGGATATGATTTGGTGGGGAGATGGGGACGTGAAGTGCTTTGTGAAGAGATGTCTTTTTTTTTTTTTTTTTTTGCTCACAGTAGAATATAGTGACTCGGCTTCCTTACCATTCTCAGTATACTCAAGGTAACCATTATTCAAATATTGAGCATGAGCAAGCACAATGCAAACTTTTTTTTTTTTTGCATGATTGTTTTTTTTTTTCCTTTATTGTTTTATTCACCGACAAAGCAAATGCAGTGCTCAGAAAGGAGGGAAAATCAGATTTTTTTTTTTTTTTTTTTTTTAAATCTCC